>OV049924.1:218210258-218341012 GCA_920104205.1 Eupeodes latifasciatus
TTATTATTATTATTATTATTATTATTATTATTATTATTATTATTATTATTATTATTATTATTATTATTATTATTATTATTATTATTATTATTTTTATTATTATTATTATTATTATTATTATTATTATTATTATTATTATTATTATTATTATTATTATTATTATTATTATTATTATTATTATTATTATTATTATTATTATTATTATTATTATTATTATTATTATTATTATTATTATTATTATTATTATTATTATTATTATTATTATTATTATTATTATTATTATTTCTAGTACTATTATTATTATTATTTTTACTATTATTATTATTATTTATTGAGAGATGATACAAAAGTTTGAAGTAACACATTTTTGTAAAAAATGTTTGGGACATGTTTAGATTAAACGCTTAGATGTATGAACTTCTACAAACGATTATTAGTCGAACTGCGTTTTTAAAATTTTCAGATTCCTTAGTTGGTGGGCTACTACGTGTTCCAAAAAATTCAATAACTAAATAAAACTACAAGGGATACGTTTTTTTTGCTAAACTAATAGCATGGTCTATAAAGTAACGATTGCATGCTTTCCGAAAAATTAAAACAAAAAATATTTTTGGGACTTATTGCAACTTATACCATTCCCATTCCACCTAGCAACAACCCTTTAAGCATAATATGTATATTAGGGTGATTCATTTCCGCAAACAAATTTTTTTTTCGGTGCTCAAGCAAAATATTAATTTACTTATAGAAAAAAAATTCTCACCAAGGTAGAGCTCTTAATATCAATTTTAAGTACTTACAATTTAAAATTGAAGTTTTCCCATACAAAATGCATGTAAAAAAATGTTTTTTTTCAAAGTTCTAATGCTCACTCACCTTTTACAATATTGTCAACCGGTTTAATGGACCTTATAGGGAATTTCACGCTCTTTAAAATTGCTTGAGTGTTTTTTTGTGTAACTCGCACTGGTTCGCCAGCAGGAGTCATCAAAGTGCAATTTTTTGAATGAATAGCTTTTTTTCCAATTTTTTGAGCAATTCGCAAAAAGAAGGGAGAAAAAAAGGGCTGATTCGTAAAAAATAGTCCTTTGACCAGTATTTATTCAATTTACAGCCATTTTTATGCCTCAAAAATTAAGAAATTGATAAATACTAATCAATCATGTTATTTAAATTGAACTTTTTTATTGATTACTAATTTATTTCTCTATAGCAACAACTTTTTTAGAATTATTACGTGAGAATTTTTTTTTTCTATAAGTAAATTAATATTTTGCTTGAGCACCGAGAAAAAAATTTTTTTTTGCGGAAATGAATCACCCTAATGTATATGCAATACGAATACATCAACAGAAACCCAATGCTCAATAATTCATATTGTTCGCGAAATTTTCGAGTACCCATTTTACAAAGTCGCTGTATTTATAGTGTGATCACAAACATTCGTATCTGTTCACTAGCAATTTTGATCGTAGGTATATCCAACAAAAACTGATGAGTTTGAACACTTCTTTTGATTTTGCTTGTGGATAATAGTTATTAAGATAGGTATGTATGTATTTAAACAAAATCAATATAAATTGGTAGGTATAGGTACCTACACTAAAAATAAATAGGTACACATGCAGATAACTATACTTTTTTTGACAAATAAAAACAAAGAAATTCGAATTAAAATAATTCTTGATCGTCAAGCTAGTTATTAGCTTCCTCCGGATTAGTATTCATACAATTTGACGTGTCCCAACATATATCTAAAATCAGCCAGTCCACCACCATGATACACCAAAAAAAACTACGTTGATGACATGATAGTCACAAACTACAATTGCATGTAAATAATGATCTGAGATATAAGTATTGGTCCTTATTTGTTCTTGCATACTTGTTTTTATATGGTCTAAATTAACTTTTCGTAAATGTATGGGTTTATAAACAATTTAGATAGATAATTATAAATTTTGTTTTACTTTACTTTGCCACAATTTCAATTAAAAACCCTTAACAAATTTCAGCTCAAAACAATAATCATGAAAAATTGCAACAATCAGTTTTCACAAATCTTTTCTTATACCTATTTATTGTCATATTTTGCTTATTTACTTACGCTTTCATACTCCCCCAAACTCTATGTTAACCCTACCAATACACCCAGAACTCATTCACATAATCCTTCGTTAGATCACAGTTTGCGATCCAAAGCAGAAACCAAAAAAAAAAGAACATAATTAAAAAATAGAAAATTTGTCACTTTCCAAAAGCAAATACATATGTATATTAAAAAAAAAAAGGATCAAATTTAAAAATCGTTGCTTTTTGCAGATGATAAAGTCATGTTTGTTTACTCCCCGGAAGCATTAAAACTCATGATAAACAGAGTACACGATCACTGTAGTGAATGGAACTTAATATTCAACATTTAGAAATCAAAAGGTGATGATTTTTAAAAAAGGCGGGGCGGAAGACATTGAATGAAAATTAACGCTTAACGGAAAAAGTAATAGTGCGTGTTAAATTAAATACCTCCCTGCAAAAACTGCTATTAATATTTCCTGAAAAAGATGCTTTTTGAACCTAAACATAGCTCATACTAGTAAACACAAGATATTTGAAGCAGTTGCAGAGAGTATTCTCTTCTACGCAAGTCTCACACGGTTGAACAGTGTAAAACTGTAAAGAGAATATTTTGCCTACCAACAAACACTCCAGACTACGTTCTTATGCTAAAAACAGGACTATATAAGATCAAAATAGCTTGTATAGTGAGTGTACATGTATTGCAAAAAGATGTAATATAAAATTTAATTTCAAGTACTTACTACGCAAAATGAAATTTATATTGATAAGTTATTTGAATATTACCAAATTGTTTCAAGAATAGTTAATGTAATTAATGAAGACATATGAGCCTTTGATAGGCTGGTTAAAGGCTATTGATAAGCGAGTCTGGCCGTGGATGAGCCAATAAGAAGCAGTTGATAAGCATAGAGTAAGAATAATTAATGAAGACCTCTGAGCCGTTAATAAGCCGGTTAAAAGCTGTTGATAAGTGGTTAGGAGCCGTTGATAATTCGATTAAAAGCCGTTGGTAAATACTGACAGCAAAGAACACACAACTGAGGCGACCGAACCAGAAAGGAAGAGCTAGTAGCCAAAGGAGAACTACCAAAGAAGCAATAACCTAAAGACCCGTGATTTGACAAGCTAGCAGACTCTCGATGTCCAATCAAAGAGATTAATATACGTTAATATAATTTATAGTTTTATGAAATTAAATTAAAATCAGAGTCATAGTAAAGAAAAGGCCTTTATACTAAAGTTGTCTGTACCTTCTTTATATATAGATCCTAGATATAAAGAGCATACTTCAGCCTTTGAACTTAAGATACATAACTGATTGGCGACCGAGCAGAGTTAATATAATTCAACAAAAATCTATCTATCATATGATTTTCTACATATTGACTTCCATAAAAATAACTATGGGAAGAATGAAGATCTAAATCGAATGAGCAATCTTTACGTATAACCTTCAATCACTGCCGATTTAACTAAATCTAAATAAAGTGGGATCATAAATGTTTTTTTTTTTTACACTTCAGAATTTTCAGAAAGAAGTAAGCTTATAGCAAGCGTCAAACTACGATCAGAGGCTCATCATAAGTGCATGTGTTAGTTACTACAATTATAGCCTAACACACGCACAAAATACAAAACATAATTAACATTTAACTATTACACAACAAAAAATAAAATGAGAACGTTTACTATAGTGGTTCTGGTTCTAAACAATGATTTTAATCTCACCTTATTTAAATTTAAATCTATCGATGAATAGTTTAAGTTATATAATATGCTCATTCGACTTAAAGCTTTATTCTTCCCATAGTTAGTTCTATGGAAGTCAATATGTATAAAATCAAATGTACGCAGGTGATGAGTTCCGCCTCGGTAATTCAAATGTACACAAGATAGCAAATAAGGTGCATCAATTTCACCATTAATGAGTTGATGAAAAAATACTAAGTCATTATTAATACGCCTTTGACGAAGAGAAGCAGAATACGATATTCATAGGGAGGCAGATCATAAGGATCATCCCAAGGAAGACCCTTTAGGGCAAAGCGAATGAAATTATGTTGAATTGATGCAATACGTTTTCTACGAATTTCGTAATAGGGAGTCCATACCTGCGAAGCATATACAAGATGAGGACGAACATGGCAAATATACAAAGAAAGAGTAACATAGGGATCATTGAACTCCTTTGCCCAGCGTTTTATAAAACCAAGCATAGAACTTGCTTTATTAACAATCAAATTAATGTGATGTGTAAATTGTAAGTTGGAACAGAAATGAACACCTAAATCTTTTAATGTGGAGACGCGACAGAGTTTTTGCTGTGATATATGTACATACAATAATCAAATACAATACCGATTCGTTTTTAAGTAAAAGTTATCGTCTGGCATTAGGGTTGAGTGAAAGGCTATTTTTCCCACACCAAAATGTGAAACTATCAATGTCGGCTTGTAAAAGAATACGATCATGGGTGGACTTTATTATTTTAAAAATATTTATTGCATCAGCAAAAATAAGAACTTCACTTGAGCGTAGACATGACGATACGTCGTTAATAGACAGGATGAATAGAAAAGGGCCAAGATGGCTTCCCTGGGGAACACCAGATTGAGCAACAAAAGGTTCAGAATGACAATTTCTAAATTTTACCTCAAAGGATCTGTTTTCAAGGTATGATTTGATCCAAGCTAAGAAAAATGGTGGAAAACCAAGAGCTTTAAGTTTAAATAAAATAATTCCGTGGCTAAGTTGGTCAAAAGCTTTAGAAAAGTCAGCGTATACCGAGTCAACCCTTGTTCTAAAACGTTTGAACATATGTTTGAGAATGTGAGGTTGATCTTTTTTTCACAAAACCATGTTGCTGTTCGCAAATGGGATTCTTGCTAGAAAAATACTACACTTTCACAAACAACTTGTTCAAATACTTTAGGAATGCAAGAAAGCTTTGCAATGGGCCAGTAGTTGCTTATATCCGCCTTGTTACCTTTCTTGAAAATTGGTGTTAGAAATGACTTCTCCCACTGGTAAATTTGCCTGTTTTAAGAGAAAGTTTGAACGAGAACGTAAGGGGTTCAACTAAAGCATTACTACTTTTTTTAATATCGGGGGAATACCATCGGGACCGGCTGAGCAGTCGTCATTCAACGCGGATAAAAGATCAAGGACCGTACTCTGTAGCACAGGTATGTGACTATAGCTAGTTTGCGAAAAGGAGTGAAGATTATGAAAATATACTTCATAAACTTCTTCAGGGCTAGTAACAAATGACTCACGAAAATTTGTTGCTAAAGCGTTACAGATATCAACAGTTTTATTCAATGAGAGGTGCTTGCAAAACAAATCTTCCTTTTGACATACAAGAGTATTTTTATTACCATTTTTTTTTTTTTATTTTCATTCGTTTAATCATTTTCATCTGGCTATATTTCGTCATCAATTTTATTCTCAATTTTTACATCTGTATCAAAAGAAATCATTGAAGTATTTAACTGTAAATACTGGTTTTCCTTTAACGAATAACATATTATTGAAGTAATGGAGCGAAGATGTAACTGATTCTGGAGTATCATGTGTAATACCAGGGGTCATAACCACATCACCATAGGCTTCAGGAAAATATTTACGCATTTTTAGTTTTTTTTTTAATTCTAAATTTAATTTGTTTCTTTCAAATAAGTTTCACCGCAAAAATACACTTTGTATTATTATCCTTAATGGTTACAAATTAATGTTTAATATAACAAAATAAATATCAATCACGTTAGTGATAAGCAATGATAGCATCATGGTAATACAAAGCAATGTAGAGATGGAGCGATTCATACCTGACGAATACTCGGTGATTATTGAAACGAATGGAGCGCGAAGAATATACATAGAGACAAACTTAGGGGCCGGTTATAGCTATCAGTAAAATCCATCAGTAAAATTTTTGTTTTTAGTTTTTGAACATGTTACAGATTTATTTCTAGCAAAAGATTGATGCAATAAGATGAATCTTATAATCAAGTATTTTTTTCAAAAAGAAACAATGCATTTAAAGTTTTATTTTATTTATAAATCCATTTTAATTTTTTTAATGATAAAATTTCGTTTTACTGAACAGCTGACTGCCAAAAGCTAAAAAAATTCCATTTCGTTTTACTGTTGGTGTTCCAATTTTTTTCTGTTCCGATCACATCATTAAAAATTTTACTGATGAAAGCAACAGTAAAAAACAAACTCTTCAAATAGAAACTTCAAAGTGATATTTAATTTAATGACGTAAATTTACTGATTGCTATAAACGCTCATCAGTAAAACATTTCAGATTCCTCCGGTTTAAAATTTTACTGATAGCTTTAACCGGCCCCTTAGAGAGAAATAGTGACTTGAGTAATCCGCTCCCGCTTGGGATAATCGTCAGATGGTATATTTTCTGTTATTCACACATTAATTCCCGTCAAATGAAACAAATCTGCCACGCTCGACAATTTTAAGATGAAATCTTCAAATTACTAAAATGTACACTTTTTAGGATGTCATTAACTTTTACTTGTACAAAAAGGCTTCCAAGCCCTTGATGCAGTCAATCTATTTAAGAATGAGACAATTAAAAACTCCTCTGGAGAATCGATGACTAGGAAGAGGTTACTACTTTTATTCATGCTAACTTTTGATAGCAAACAAAGTCTCGAGGAGATTTATAAAGTAAGATCAGTCTTGGGCATAGCTGTTAAAATTTGTTGTTCCACAGTGCAAACGTTGCCAAGCTTTTGGTCATACCCAAAAATACTGCAACCGTGATTTTGCTTGTGTAAAGTGCGAAGGAAAACATGCAACTAAAAATTGTCCTATGATCAAAGATCAGAAAGCAAAATGTGTGAACTGCCAGGGTAATCACCCGGCAAGCTATAGAGGCTGCCCAGTTGCCAAAAAATTCCAAGAGTTCAGAAGCAAAAATACATCTGCTAGAGGCAAACCCAGAAACACAGTAAATACCGATTGAACTGCTGAAAACAATACTAAGAAGGAACCGCCTAAAAAGGTTGTTCAAAGTAAAAGCGATGAAAATAAAGCCTATTCTCAGATTGTTAAAAATGTGCGGAAGAATGAAGAGACTTCCATAAAAGAAATGCTAAAACTTATTCTTCAAAGAATTGATAAACAGGATTTGAATATCAAACAGCTAAGCGAAAAAGTCGCTCTTAAAAAACAATGATGGACAGAACACTTAAAATCGCTACATGGAATGCAAACGGTCTTATACAACATTCATCCGAATTGAAAATCTTTTTAGATCTAGAACATATCGATATTTGCCTGGTGTCCGAAACTCATTTCTCCAATGGGCAAAGTCTAGATAATGTAATAGAAAACTATTCATGTTACCACGCTCCACATCCAGCTGACAAGGCAAGAGGTGGATCGGCGATTCTTATAAAAGGAAGCTTAAAACATTATGAAGTAACCAAGTTTACAAGTGAAAATATGCAAGTAAAAACTATTAGTATTAGTATGAAAAAGAAAGAGTTTAAGATAGCAGCTATATACTGCCCACCAAGGCGCTCCCCGACAGAATATGACTATACAGATCTATTTAATCTTCTTGGGCATAACTTTCTTGTTGGTGGAGACTTCAATGCGAAACACACCCATTGGGGTTCAAGACTTATATCAACAAAAGGCAAAAGACTTTTCCAAGCAGGCCGTAAATACAATTGCGAATTCTATTCCTCCAGGTCGCCAACTTACTGGCCTTCCGATGCTAACAAAATACCAGACCTTATTGACTTTTTCGTAGCTAAAGGAATCAAACGAAATCACATTAGTGTCGAAGGTAATTATGACCTGTCATCAGATCATACTCCAGTGATTCTATCACTAAGTGAATCGGAAGTACTAGAAAAAAGTAACCCAAAGCTTGTAAATAAGAAAACAAACTGGAGTGATTTTAGAGAAAGGCTTTTAAGTTTTATAAATTTAAGATCTCACATGGATACAATCGAGCAAATTGACCATGAAGTGGAACAATTTATTGCTGATGTGCAACAGGCCGCTGAAGAAAGTACTCCAACATTTTCTAATAGAAGACAAAATGAAATATCGTTTAGAGATAAGAGAGTTGATAATAGAGAAAAGAATAGCTCGAAGAAAATGGCAAAATACTAGATTTCCAGATGATAAAGATGATAACCGTATAAGCAAAAATCTTAAAAAACAAATTTTCAATTTCAAAAATGATTCACTCAGTACATTCCTAAGGAATTTAACGACTGATACTTCAACCGATTTTTCGCTATTGAAAGCAGTCAAGCGCCTGAAAAGACCGCAGTTACAAAACTCGCCCTTGAAATCTCAAGATGGGAAATGGATCGGTAACCCGAAAGAAAAAGCTAACCTTTTCACTGAACATCTTGCAAATGTTTTTAAGCCATACTCATCAAACGCGGCTGAAAATAGCTTACAGTTTGTTGATAAGATAGATGAAAGTGAAATACCAATTGTAAGACTTAAATAAATAAAAAGTATGTGTTTACATCAACTATCAAATAAAAAATCACCAGGTTACGATCTAAAACTTCATAAAACTCCAATATATAATAAATGCATGCCTTAAGCTCCGGTATGTCCCGCACCATTGGAAAATTGCTGAAGTAATTGTCATACCAAAGCAAGGTAAACCACCTACAGATGTGACGACTTACAGACCAATATCGCTTATACCAATTATGGCAAAAGTTTTTAAAAAACTGCTTCTGAAGAGACTTAGCAAAACCATAGAAGAAAGAAGGTTAATCCCAAACCATCAGTTTGGCTTTAGAAATAAACATTCCACGATAGACCAAGTTCATAGAATATCGGATGTAATAGAAAAAGCATTAGAAGAAAAACAAGTATGTTCAGCTATTTTCTTAGATGTTGCTCAAGCTTTTGACAAGGTTTGGCATGAGGGACTTGAGTACAAACTGCAAAGGGATCTTCCCAGGCAGTACTTTGAAATATTAAAATTGTACATCTCAGACCGATTGTTTAGAGTAAGGTACGTTCAAGAATACTCGGAATTGAAGAAAATAGAAGCCGGTGTACCACAAGGAAGTGTCCTAGGTCCTACCCTGTATTTACTATACACAAGGGATATTCCAGTTGGTAATCACACCATAATGGCTACTTTTGCAGATGATACCGCAATTCTGGTACCCGACAAATGTGTCTCTAAGGCAGCAGTAAAACTGCAAAATGCCGTCGACACAGTGAGAGATCGGTCCGAAAAATGGCGTATCAAACTCAATGAATTAAAATCTTCACATATAAACTTTACAAATAAAAAGATAAACAATATTCCAATATTCATTAATAATCAAGCTGTACCTTACGCCAATATGGCCAAATACCTTGGAATGACTTTGGATGTGGAAAGAGCACATCAAAAAGAAAAGAGAAGAACTAAACTTGAAATATAGAAAAATGTACTGGTTACTTGGTAACAACTCTGATTTATCAATCCAAAACAAAATAATGCTGTATAATCAAGTACTAAAGCCTGTTTGGACCTATGGAATCCAATTATGGGGCTGTACAAAGAAAACAAATACCGAAATCATCCAAAAATTCCAAAACAAAGTCCTTCGTGGAATAGTTAATGCACCTTGGTACATAAGAAATACCGATCTACATCGTGACTTACAAATAGAAATGGTTACAGAAGTTGTTAAAAAATACGCTGTATCGCACAACCAGAGATTGCAAAGTCATACTAATTCTGAAATAGAGTCCGTCTTGAATATAAGAAACCATGTTCGTAGATTAAGAAGAACCAAGCCTCATGAGCTTATGGTCTAAAAAACATGGGAAAGTATTAAAAGTTTAAACTTCCCCCAAAGTGATTGTAAAAAGTTAAGAAAGAAAAATCTGATGTCGATCCTTCAAGATTGGTCCGGATGAAGAGGTGGTTTTAGTGGTTAAGAGTCCCACACTACTTGGTGTCGAATACTGCCAAGTGTCTTTTGAAGATTTCCTCCTGTCAAAAAAAAAAATTAACTTTTACTAATCTGATCCTTTGTCCCAATTAGTCGGGTGTATATTAATAGCTTAGAGGTTCTCAACAGGGTGCAAGCTAAAGCCCCGTATAGTAATCTACCACGCTTCTGTAAATCCCCAAATACCCGCTTGGGTTCCCTGAAAATTACATCAAGTGGAACAAAATTTGGCTTTCATTCTCTTTGCAAAGTTAAATAAAGAAAATTCTGTTTCATTCTTCATTCACCCTTATTTTTTAATTGGGATTCGGTGATATTTCACTTTAATAAAATACAATAAGAATTAATGAATGATAAAATCCGGCGTTATTTTACTTTTCTTAAGTGCATGATGATTTTTATTTCGAAGTTTTTTCTTCTGCGATATTTCAGACATTTTATTCCACCATGAATATCATCACAATCAGAAAATTGTTACGAATATTGAAGAACTTTCATGGACGTGATGAAAAACGTAGTGAAAAATATCCTGCAAATTCTTTTTCGAAAGAAATCTGTGCAATTATTGCGAAAAATTGTGACAACAAAACGTAAACATAAACGTCATCTATGATGAAAATAGTGTTTTACATCGATCCATACAAAATGTATGGGTAAATTAATTTTCTTCATATTTTTTGGGACATTTTGTGATTTTTATTGGATATTGTGTTTAGCTGGAGACTAGTCCGAAGTGGTACGAATCTTCAAAATTGATTTTCGCGTTTATAATTTAATGAAAGAATCCGTGCAAACTCACATATTTTATCACATAATCAAAAAATATTTAAGGAAAATCACTTCATCACTTTTTTGTATCCATTTTTGTAATGCCAAAAATTGGTATGAAGTGTTACTGTTGAAAATTACCTCGATTTGTTTTTTTTATATTTATTATAAGTCAGAAATCATAATAATTCTAAAAAAGTTGTTGCTATGGAGAAATACATTAGTAATCAATAAAAAAGTTCAATTTAAATAGCATGATTGATTAGTATTTATCAATTTCTTAAGTTTTGAGGCATAAAAATGGCTGTAAATTGAATAAATACTGGTCAAAGGACTATTTTTTACGAATCAGCCCTTTTTTCTCCCTGCTTTTTGCGAATTGCTCAAAAAAATTGGAAAAAAAGCTATTCATTCAAAAAATTGCACTTTGATGACTCCTACTGGCGAACCAGTGCGAGTTACACAAAAAAACACTCAAGCAATTTTAAAGAGCGTGAAATTCCCTATAAGGTCCATTAAACCGGTTGACAATATTGTAAAAGGTGAGTGAGCATTAGAACTTTGAAAAAAAAAAGCATTTTTTTACATGCATTTTATATGGGAAAACTTCAATTTTAAATTGTAAGTACTTAAAATTGATATTAAGAGCTCTACCTTCGTGAGAATTTTTTTTTTCTATAAGTAAATTAATATTTTGCTTGAGCACCGAGAAAAAAATTTTTTTTTGCGGAAATGAATCACCCTAATGTATATGCAATACGAATACATCAACAGAAACCCAATGCTCAATAATTCATATTGTTCGCGAAATTTTCGAGTACCCATTTTACAAAGTCGCTGTATTTATAGAGTGATCACAAACATTCGTATCTGTTCACTAGCAATTTTGATCGTAGGTATATCCAACAAAAACTGATGAGTTTGAACACTTCTTTTGATTTTGCTTGTGGATAATAGTTATTAAGATAGGTATGTATGTATTTAAACAAAATCAATATAAATTGGTAGGTATAGGTACCTACACTAAAAATAAATAGGTACACATGCAGATAACTATACTTTTTTTGAAAAATAAAAACAAAGAAATTCGAATTAAAATAATTCTTGATCGTCAAGCTAGTTATTAGCTTCCTCCGGATTAGTATTCATACAATTTGACGTGTCCCAACATATATCTAAAATCAGCCAGTCCACCACCATGATACACCAAAAAAAACTACGTTGATGACATGATAGTCACAAACTACAATTGCATGTAAATAATGATCTGAGATATAAGTATTGGTCCTTATTTGTTCTTGCATACTTGTTTTTATATGGTCTAAATTAACTTTTCGTAAATGTATGGGTTTATAAACAATTTAGATAGGTAATTATAAATTTTGTTTTACTTTACTTTGCCACAATTTCAATTAAAAACCCTTAACAAATTTCAGCTCAAAACAATAATCATGAAAAATTGCAACAATCAGTTTTCACAAATCTTTTCTTATACCTATTTATTGTCATATTTTGTTTATTTACTTACGCTTTCATACTCCCCCAAACTCTATGTTAACCCTACCAATACACCCAGAACTCATTCACATAATCCTTCGTTAGATCACAGTTTGCGATCCAAAGCAGAAACCAAAAAAAAAAGAACATAATTAAAAAATAGAAAATTTGTCACTTTCCAAAAGCAAATACATATGTATATTAAAAAAAAAAAGGATCAAATTTAAAAATCGTTGCTTTTTGCAGATGATAAAGTCATGTTTGTTTACTCCCCGGAAGCATTAAAACTCATGATAAACAGAGTACACGATCACTGTAGTGAATGGAACTTAATATTCAACATTTAGAAATCAAAAGGTGATGATTTTTAAAAAAGGCGGGGCGGAAGACATTGAATGAAAATTAACGCTTAACGGAAAAAGTAATAGTGCGTGTTAAATTAAATACCTCCCTGCAAAAACTGCTATTAATATTTCCTGAAAAAGATGCTTTTTGAACCTAAACATAGCTCATAGTAGTAAACACAAGATATTTGAAGCAGTTGCAGAGAGTATTCTCTTCTACGCAAGTCTCACACGGTTGAACAGTGTAAAACTGTAAAGAGAATATTTTGCCTACCAACAAACACTCCAGACTACGTTCTTATGCTAAAAACAGGACTATATAAGATCAAAATAGCTTGTATAGTGAGTGTACATGTATTGCAGAAAGATGTAATATAAAATTTAATTTCAAGTACTTACTACGCAAAATGAAATTTATATTGATAAGTTATTTGAATATTACCAAATTGTTTCAAGAATAGTTAATGTAATTAATGAAGACATATGAGCCTTTGATAGGCCGGTTAAAGGCTATTGATAAGCGAGTCTGGCCGTGGATGAGCCAATAAGAAGCAGTTGATAAGCATAGAGTAAGAATAATCAATGAAGACCTCTGAGCCGTTAATAAGCCGGTTAAAAGCTGTTGATAAGTGGTTAGGAGCCGTTGATAATTCGATTAAAAGCCGTTGGTAAATACTGACAGCAAAGAACACACAACTGAGGCGACCGAACCAGAAAGGAAGAGCTAGTAGCCAAAGGAGAACTACCAAAGAAGCAATAACCTAAAGACCCGTGATTTGACAAGCTAGCAGACTCTCGATGTCCAATCAAAGAGATTAATATACGTTAATATAATTTATAGTTTTATGAAATTAAATTAAAATCAGAGTCATAGTAAAGAAAAGGCCTTTATACTAAAGTTGCTGTACCTTCTTTATATATAGATCCTAGATATAAAGAGCATACTTCAGCCTTTGAACTTAAGATACATAACTGATTGGCGACCGAGCAGAGTTAATATAATTCAACAAAAATCTATCTATCATATGATTTTCTACATATTGACTTCCATAAAAATAACTATGGGAAGAATGAAGATCTAAATCGAATGAGCAATCTTTACGTATAACCTTCAATCACTGCCGATTTAACTAAATCTAAATAAAGTGGGATCATAAATGTTTTTTTTTTTACACTTCAGAATTTTCAGAAAGAAGTAAGCTTATAGCAAGCGTCAAACTACGATCAGAGGCTCATCATAAGTGCATGTGTTAGTTACTACAATTATAGCCTAACACACGCACAAAATACAAAACATAATTAACATTTAACTATTACACAACAAAAAATAAAATGAGAACGTTTACTATAGTGGTTCTGGTTCTAAACAATGATTTTAATCTCACCTTATTTAAATTTAAATCTATCGATGAATAGTTTAAGTTATATAATATGCTCATTCGACTTAAAGCTTTATTCTTCCCATAGTTAGTTCTATGGAAGTCAATATGTATAAAATCAAATGTACGCAGGTGATGAGTTCCGCCTCGGTAATTCAAATGTACACAAGATAGCAAATAAGGTGCATCAATTTCACCATTAATAAGTTGATGAAAAAATACTAAGTCATTATTAATACGCCTTTGACGAAGAGAAGCAGAATACGATATTCATAGGGAGGCAGATCATAAGGATCATCCCAAGGAAGACCCTTTAGGGCAAAGCGAATGAAATTATGTTGAATTGATGCAATACGTTTTCTACGAATTTCGTAATAGGGAGTCCATACCTGCGAAGCATATACAAGATGAGGACGAACATGGCAAATATACAAAGAAAGAGTAACATAGGGATCATTGAACTCCTTTGCCCAGCGTTTTATAAAACCAAGCATAGAACTTGCTTTATTAACAATCAAATTAATGTGATGTGTAAATTGTAAGTTGGAACAGAAATGAACACCTAAATCTTTTAATGTGGAGACGCGACAGAGTTTTTGCTGTGATATACATACAATAATCAAATACAATACCGATTCGTTTTTAAGTAAAAGTTATCGTCTGGCATTAGGGTTGAGTGAAAGGCTATTTTTCCCACACCAAAATGTGAAACTATCAATGTCGGCTTGTAAAAGAATACGATCATGGGTGGACTTTATTATTTTAAAAATATTTATTGCATCAGCAAAAATAAGAACTTCACTTGAGCGTAGACATGACGATACGTCGTTAATAGACAGGATGAATAGAAAAGGGCCAAGATGGCTTCCCTGGGGAACACCAGATTGAGCAACAAAAGGTTCAGAATGACAATTTCTAAATTTTACCTCAAAGGATCTGTTTTCAAGGTATGATTTGATCCAAGCTAAGAAAAATGGTGGAAAACCAAGAGCTTTAAGTTTAAATAAAATAATTCCGTGGCTAAGTTGGTCAAAAGCTTTAGAAAAGTCAGCGTATACCGAGTCAACCCTTGTTCTAAAACGTTTGAACATATGTTTGAGAATGTGAGGTTGATCTTTTTTTCACAAAACCATGTTGCTGTTCGCAAATGGGATTCTTGCTAGAAAAATACTACACTTTCACAAACAACTTGTTCAAATACTTTAGGAATGCAAGAAAGCTTTGCAATGGGCCAGTAGTTGCTTATATCCGCCTTGTTACCTTTCTTGAAAATTGGTGTTAGAAATGACTTCTCCCACTGGTAAATTTGCCTGTTTTAAGAGAAAGTTTGAACGAGAACGTAAGGGGTTCAACTAAAGCATTACTACTCTTTTTAATATCGGGGGAATACCATCGGGACCGGCTGAGCAGTCGTCATTCAACGCGGATAAAAGATCAAGGACCGTACTCTGTAGCACAGGTATGTGACTATAGCTAGTTTGCGAAAAGGAGTGAAGATTATGAAAATATACTTCATAAACTTCTTCAGGGCTAGTAACAAATGACTCACGAAAATTTGTTGCTAAAGCGTTACAGATATCAACAGTTTTATTCAATGAGAGGTGCTTGCAAAACAAATCTTCCTTTTGACATACAAGAGTATTTTTATTACCATTTTTTTTTTTTATTTTCATTCGTTTAATCATTTTCATCTGGCTATATTTCGTCATCAATTTTATTCTCAATTTTTACATCTGTATCAAAAGAAATCATTGAAGTATTTAACTGTAAATACTGGTTTTCCTTTAACGAATAACATATTATTGAAGTAATGGAGCGAAGATGTAACTGATTCTGGAGTATCATGTGTAATACCAGGGGTCATAACCACATCACCATAGGCTTCAGGAAAATATTTACGCATTTTTAGTTTTTTTTTTTAATTCTAAATTTAATTTGTTTCTTTCAAATAAGTTTCACCGCAAAAATACACTTTGTATTATTATCCTTAATGGTTACAAATTAATGTTTAATATAACAAAATAAATATCAATCACGTTAGTGATAAGCAATGATAGCATCATGGTAATACAAAGCAATGTAGAGATGGAGCGATTCATACCTGACGAATACTCGGTGATTATTGAAACGAATGGAGCGCGAAGAATATACATAGAGACAAACTTAGGGGCCGGTTATAGCTATCAGTAAAATTTTTGTTTTTAGTTTTTGAACATGTTACAGATTTATTTCTAGCAAAAGATTGATGCAATAAGATGAATCTTATAATCAAGTATTTTTTTCAAAAAGAAACAATGCATTTAAAGTTTTATTTTATTTATAAATCCATTTTAATTTTTTTAATGATAAAATTTCGTTTTACTGAACAGCTGACTGCCAAAAGCTAAAAAAATTCCATTTCGTTTTACTGTTGGTGTTCCAATTTTTTTCTGTTCCGATCACATCATTAAAAATTTTACTGATGAAAGCAACAGTAAAAAACAAACTCTTCAAATAGAAACTTCAAAGTGATATTTAATTTAATGACGTAAATTTACTGATTGCTATAAACGCTCATCAGTAAAACATTTCAGATTCCTCCGGTTTAAAATTTTACTGATAGCTTTAACCGGCCCCTTAGAGAGAAATAGTGACTTGAGTAATCCGCTCCCGCTTGGGATAATCGTCAGATGGTATATTTTCTGTTATTCACACATTAATTCCCGTCAAATGAAACAAATCTGCCACGCTCGACAATTTTAAGATGAAATCTTCAAATTACTAAAATGTACACTTTTTAGGATGTCATTAACTTTTACTTGTACAAAAAGGCTTCCAAGCCCTTGATGCAGTCAATCTATTTAAGAATGAGACAATTAAAAACTCCTCTGGAGAATCGATGACTAGGAAGAGGTTACTACTTTTATTCATGCTAACTTTTGACAGCAAACAAAGTCTCGAGGAGATTTATAAAGTAAGATCAGTCTTGGGCATAGCTGTTAAAATTTGTTGTTCCACAGTGCAAACGTTGCCAAGCTTTTGGTCATACCCAAAAATACTGCAACCGTGATTTTGCTTGTGTAAAGTGCGAAGGAAAACATGCAACTAAAAATTGTCCTATGATCAAAGATCAGAAAGCAAAATGTGTGAACTGCCAGGGTAATCACCCGGCAAGCTATAGAGGCTGCCCAGTTGCCAAAAAATTCCAAGAGTTCAGAAGCAAAAATACATCTGCTAGAGGCAAACCCAGAAACACAGTAAATACCGATTGAACTGCTGAAAACAATACTAAGAAGGAACCGCCTAAAAAGGTTGTTCAAAGTAAAAGCGATGAAAATAAAGCCTATTCTCAGATTGTTAAAAATGTGCGGAAGAATGAAGAGACTTCCATAAAAGAAATGCTAAAACTTATTCTTCAAAGAATTGATAAACAGGATTTGAATATCAAACAGCTAAGCGAAAAAGTCGCTCTTAAAAAACAATGATGGACAGAACACTTAAAATCGCTACATGGAATGCAAACGGTCTTATACAACATTCATCCGAATTGAAAATCTTTTTAGATCTAGAACATATCGATATTTGCCTGGTGTCCGAAACTCATTTCTCCAATGGGCAAAGTCTAGATAATGTAATAGAAAACTATTCATGTTACCACGCTCCACATCCAGCTGACAAGGCAAGAGGTGGATCGGCGATTCTTATAAAAGGAAGCTTAAAACATTATGAAGTAACCAAGTTTACAAGTGAAAATATGCAAGTAAAAACTATTAGTATTGGTATGAAAAAGAAAGAGTTTAAGATAGCAGCTATATACTGCCCACCAAGGCGCTCCCCGACAGAAGATGACTATACAGATCTATTTAATCTTCTTGGGCATAACTTTCTTGTTGGTGGAGACTTCAATGCGAAACACACCCATTGGGGTTCAAGACTTATATCAACAAAAGGCAAAAGACTTTTCCAAGCAGGCCGTAAATACAATTGCGAATTCTATTCCTCCAGGTCGCCAACTTACTGGCCTTCCGATGCTAACAAAATACCAGACCTTATTGACTTTTTCGTAGCTAAGGGAATCAAACGAAATCACATTAGTGTCGAAGGTAATTATGACCTGTCATCAGATCATACTCCAGTGATTCTATCACTAAGTGAATCGGAAGTACTAAAAAAAAGTAACCCAAAGCTTGTAAATAAGAAAACAAACTGGAGTGATTTTAGAGAAAGGCTTTTAAGTTTTATAAATTTAAGATCTCACATGGATACAATCGAGCAAATTGACCATGAAGTGGAACAATTTATTGCTGATGTGCAACAGGCCGCTGAAGAAAGTACTCCAACATTTTCTAATAGAAGACAAAATGAAATATCGTTTAGAGATAAGAGAGTTGATAATAGAGAAAAGAAGAGCTCGAAGAAAATGGCAAAATACTAGATTTCCAGATGATAAAGATGATAACCGTATAAGCAAAAATCTTAAAAAACAAATTTTCAATTTCAAAAATGATTCACTCAGTACATTCCTAAGGAATTTAACGACTGATACTTCAACCGATTTTTCGCTATTGAAAGCAGTCAAGCGCCTGAAAAGACCGCAGTTACAAAACTCGCCCTTGAAATCTCAAGATGGGAAATGGATCGGTAACCCGAAAGAAAAAGCTAACCTTTTCACTGAACATCTTGCGAATGTTTTTAAGCCATACTCATCAAACGCGGCTGAAAATAGCTTACAGTTTGTTGATAAGATAGATGAAAGTGAAATACCAATTGTAAGACTTAAATAAATAAAAAATATGTGTTTACATCAACTATCAAATAAAAAATCACCAGGTTAAAGAATACTCGGAATTGAAGAAAATAGAAGCCGGTGTACCACAAGGAAGTGTCCTAGGTCCTACCCTGTATTTACTATACACAAGGGATATTCCAGTTGGTAATCACACCATAATGGCTACTTTTGCAGATGATACCGCAATTTTGGTACCCGACAAATGTGTCTCTAAGGCAGCAGTAAAACTGCAAAATGCCGTCGACACAGTGAGAGATCGGTCCGAAAAATGGCGTATCAAACTCAATGAATTAAAATCTTCACATATAAACTTTACAAATAAAAAGATAAACAATATTCCAATATTCATTAATAATCAAGCTGTACCTTACGCCAATATGGCCAAATACCTTGGAATGACTTTGGATGTGGAAAGAGCACATCAAAAAGAAAAGAGAAGAACTAAACTTGAAATATAGAAAAATGTACTGGTTACTTGGTAACAACTCTGATTTATCAATCCAAAACAAAATAATGCTGTATAATCAAGTACTAAAGCCTGTTTGGACCTATGGAATCCAATTATGGGGATGTACAAAGAAAACAAATACCGAAATCATCCAAAAATTCCAAAACAAAGTCCTTCGTGGAATAGTTAATGCACCTTGGTACATAAGAAATACCGATCTACATCGTGACTTACAAATAGAAATGGTTACAGAAGTTGTTAAAAAATACGCTGTATCGCACAACCAGAGATTGCAAAGTCATACTAATTCTGAAATAGAGTCCGTCTTGAATATAAGAAACCATGTTCGTAGATTAAGAAGAACCAAGCCTCATGAGCTTATGGTCTAAAAAACATGGGAAAGTATTAAAAGTTTAAACTTCCCCCAAAGTGATTGTAAAAAGTTAAGAAAGAAAAATCTGATGTCGATCCTTCAAGATTGGTCCGGATGAAGAGGTGGTTTTAGTGGTTAAGAGTCCCACACTACTTGGTGTCGAATACTGCCAAGTGTCTTTTGAAGATTTCCTCCTGTCAAAAAAAAAAATTAACTTTTACTAATCTGATCCTTTGTCCCAATTAGTCGGGTGTATATTAATAGCTTAGAGGTTCTCAACAGGGTGCAAGCTAAAGCCCCGTATAGTAATCTACCACGCTTCTGTAAATCCCCAAATACCCGCTTGGGTTCCCTGAAAATTACATCAAGTGGAACAAAATTTGGCTTTCATTCTCTTTGCAAAGTTAAATAAAGAAAATTCTGTTTCATTCTTCATTCACCCTTATTTGTTAATTGGGATTCGGTGATATTTCACTTTAATAAAATACAATAAGAATTAATGAATGATAAAATCCGGCGTTATTTTACTTTTCTTAAGTGCATGATGATTTTTATTTCGAAGTTTTTTCTTCTGCGATATTTCAGACATTTTATTCCACCATGAATATCATCACAATCAGAAAATTGTTACGAATATTGAAGAACTTTCATGGACGTGATGAAAAACGTAGTGAAAAATATCCTGCAAATTCTTTTTCGAAAGAAATCTGTGCAATTATTGCGAAAAATTGTGACAACAAAACGTAAACATAAACGTCATCTATGATGAAAATAGTGTTTTACATCGATCCATACAAAATGTATGGGTAAATTAATTTTCTTCATATTTTTTGGGACATTTTGTGATTTTTATTGGATATTGTGTTTAGCTGGAGACTAGTCCGAAGTGGTACGAATCTTCAAAATTGATTTTCGCGTTTATAATTTAATGAAAGAATCCGTGCAAACTCACATATTTTATCACATAATCAAAAAATATTTAAGGAAAATCACTTCATCACTTTTTTGTATCCATTTTTGTAATGCCAAAAATTGGTATGAAGTGTTACTGTTGAAAATTACCTCGATTTGTTTTTTTTATATTTATTATAAGTCAGAAATCATAATAATTCTAAAAAAGTTGTTGCTATGGAGAAATACATTAGTAATCAATAAAAAAGTTCAATTTAAATAGCATGATTGATTAGTATTTATCAATTTCTTAAGTTTTGAGGCATAAAAATGGCTGTAAATTGAATAAATACTGGTCAAAGGACTATTTTTTACGAATCAGCCCTTTTTTTCTCCCTGCTTTTTGCGAATTGCTCAAAAAAATTGGAAAAAAAGCTATTCATTCAAAAAATTGCACTTTGATGACTCCTACTGGCGAACCAGTGCGAGTTACACAAAAAAACACTCAAGCAATTTTAAAGAGCGTGAAATTCCCTATAAGGTCCATTAAACCGGTTGACAATATTGTAAAAGGTGAGTGAGCATTAGAACTTTGAAAAAAAAAAGCATTTTTTTACATGCATTTTATATGGGAAAACTTCAATTTTAAATTGTAAGTACAGGGTGGGCCGTAAATATGTGCACTTAAAAAAAAATTATATTAATACAACTGTAGCGCTTTTAAATGAAATATTTATTTTAAATTATACAAAACGAAATGAATTTTTATTTTTTAAAAATTAAATCATCCAAATATTGTCCCTTTCGCCTACATCACTCTTCCAATCTGACTCTAAAATTTTGGAACACTTTTGTCAAAAGTTGCGGAGTGATTAAGCGGATTTCTTCTTCAATGTTCGCTTTTAATTCAGCCGTCGTTGAAGGATTATTAGAGTACACCTTACTCTTGAGGTAGCCCCATAAAAAGAAATCCGGTGGCGTTAAGTCAGGGCTCCTGGGTGGCCAAGCAATATCACCCCTCCTCGATATCAACCTTCGAGGAAACATTTCTCTAACGACCTCCAGAGAGTCGTTACTTGTATGGCAGGTAGCGCCATCTTGCTGGAACCAGGTGTGAATAGTGTAACCACTCGATTCTTGCAGTTTTGGAGCTAAAAAATCTTTAAGCATCGAAACATAACGCTCTGAATTAACAGTAACATTACGCCCGTATCGATCTTCATAAAAATACGGCCCTATGATCCCCCACTTGGCTATTCCGGCCCAAACGGTCACTTTCGGAGAGTGTAACGGTCGTCCATGTTTTAAGCGTGGATTTTCTGTTCCCCAGTATCGACAATTTTGTCGATTAACAAATCCGTTGACATGAAAATGAGCTTCGTCTGAGAAGATAATGTTATTGAAGTGAGGGAATCTCCGTAACATTTCTGTTGCGAAATTGAACCGTGAAACAAAATCGGATTCTTTCAAATCTTGGACAATCTGAATTTTGTAAGGGTATAACTTCAAATCATCCCGTAAAATGCGACGTAAAGTCGTTCTGGGTACTCCCAGTGCCGCAGCGCGTTTCCGTGTAGAGCTTCTTGGATCCTCGCGCACAGAAGCTTGTACGCGTTCAATTGTTTCTGCAGTCCGCCTGGAACGTGGGCGTCCTGTAGGTCGAAGTTTTTGCGTTGATCCCGTTGCCTCGAATGTTACGATCCATTTTTTGATTACATTCGTACTTGGACACTCGGTGATGTTGCGTAATCCAAACGTTACCCGAAAAAGCCGACGAACAGTCACGTATGAGCGATTGTTTTCATAAAAGGCGCGAACGCCGAAAGCGCGCTGCTCTCCCGTAAACGGACTCAATGCGACTAAAAATTTAGATCTCGAGCTGCAAGGAGATACCATCCCCGCGCGTCTCGGTTATTTCGTTCGGTAGTTAGAGCGAGACAAAATGTGCACTTATTAACGGCCCACCCTGTACTTAAAATTGATATTAAGAGCTCTACCTTCGTGAGAATTTTTTTTTTTCTATAAGTAAATTAATATTTTGCTTGAGCACCGAGAAAAAAAATTTTTTTTGCGGAAATGAATCACCCTAATGTATATGCAATACGAATACATCAACAGAAACCCAATGCTCAATAATTCATATTGTTCGCGAAATTTTCGAGTACCCATTTTACAAAGTCGCTGTATTTATAGAGTGATCACAAACATTCGTATCTGTTCACTAGCAATTTTGATCGTAGGTATATCCAACAAAAACTGATGAGTTTGAACATTTCTTTTGATTTTGCTTGTGGATAATAGTTATTAAGATAGGTATGTATGTATTTAAACAAAATCAATATAAATTGGTAGGTATAGGTACCTACACCAAAAATAAATAGGTACACATGCAGATAACTATACTTTTTTTGAAAAATAAAAACAAAGAAATTCGAATTAAAATAATTCTTGATCGTCAAGCTAGTTATTAGCTTCCTCCGGATTAGTATTCATACAATTTGACGTGTCCCAACATATATCTAAAATCAGCCAGTCCACCACCATGATACACCAAAAAAAACTACGTTGATGACATGATAGTCACAAACTACAATTGCATGTAAATAATGATCTGAGATATAAGTATTGGTCCTTATTTGTTCTTGCATACTTGTTTTTATATGGTCTAAATTAACTTTTCGTAAATGTATGGGTTTATAAACAATTTAGATAGGTAATTATAAATTTTGTTTTACTTTACTTTGCCACAATTTCAATTAAAAACCCTTAACAAATTTCAGCTCAAAACAATAATCATGAAAAATTGCAACAATCAGTTTTCACAAATCTTTTCTTATACCTATTTATTGTCATATTTTGTTTATTTACTTACGCTTTCATACTCCCCCAAACTCTATGTTAACCCTACCAATACACCCAGAACTCATTCACATAATCCTTCGTTAGATCACAGTTTGCGATCCAAAGCAGAAACCAAAAAAAAAAAGAACATAATTAAAAAATAGAAAATTTGTCACTTTCCAAAAGCAAATACATATGTATATTAAAAAAAAAAGGATCAAATTTAAAAATCGTTGCTTTTTGCAGATGATAAAGTCATGTTTGTTTACTCCCCGGAAGCATTAAAACTCATGATAAACAGAGTACACGATCACTGTAGTGAATGGAACTTAATATTCAACATTTAGAAATCAAAAGGTGATAACGCTTAACGGAAAAAGTAATAGTGCGTGTTAAATTAAATACCTCCCTGCAAAAACTGCTATTAATATTTCCTGAAAAAGATGCTTTTTGAACCTAAACATAGCTCATAGTAGTAAACACAAGATATTTGAAGCAGTTGCAGAGAGTATTCTCTTCTACGCAAGTCTCACACGGTTGAACAGTGTAAAACTGTAAAGAGAATATTTTGCCTACCAACAAACACTCCAGACTACGTTCTTATGCTAAAAACAGGACTATATAAGATCAAAATAGCTTGTATAGTGAGTGTACATGTATTGCAGAAAGATGTAATATAAAATTTAATTTCAAGTACTTACTACGCAAAATGAAATTTATATTGATAAGTTATTTGAATATTACCAAATTGTTTCAAGAATAGTTAATGTAATTAATGAAGACATATGAGCCTTTGATAGGCCGGTTAAAGGCTATTGATAAGCGAGTCTGGCCGTGGATGAGCCAATAAGAAGCAGTTGATAAGCATAGAGTAAGAATAATTAATGAAGACCTCTGAGCCGTTAATAAGCCGGTTAAAAGCTGTTGATAAGTGGTTAGGAGCCGTTGATAATTCGATTAAAAGCCGTTGGTAAATACTGACAGCAAAGAACACACAACTGAGGCGACCGAACCAGAAAGGAAGAGCTAGTAGCCAAAGGAGAACTACCAAAGAAGCAATAACCTAAAGACCCGTGATTTGACAAGCTAGCAGACTCTCGATGTCCAATCAAAGAGATTAATATACGTTAATATAATTTATAGTTTTATGAAATTAAATTAAAATCAGAGTCATAGTAAAGAAAAGGCCTTTATACTAAAGTTGCTGTACCTTCTTTATATATAGATCCTAGATATAAAGAGCATACTTCAGCCTTTGAACTTAAGATACATAACTGATTGGCGACCGAGCAGAGTTAATATAATTCAACAAAAATCTATCTATCATATGATTTTCTACATATTGACTTCCATAAAAATAACTATGGGAAGAATGAAGATCTAAATCGAATGAGCAATCTTTACGTATAACCTTCAATCACTGCCGATTTAACTAAATCTAAATAAAGTGGGATCATAAATGTTTTTTTTTTTACACTTCAGAATTTTCAGAAAGAAGTAAGCTTATAGCAAGCGTCAAACTACGATCAGAGGCTCATCATAAGTGCATGTGTTAGTTACTACAATTATAGCCTAACACACGCACAAAATACAAAACATAATTAACATTTAACTATTACACAACAAAAAATAAAATGAGAACGTTTACTATAGTGGTTCTGGTTCTAAACAATGATTTTAATCTCACCTTATTTAAATTTAAATCTATCGATGAATAGTTTAAGTTATATAATATGCTCATTCGACTTAAAGCTTTATTCTTCCCATAGTTAGTTCTATGGAAGTCAATATGTATAAAATCAAATGTACGCAGGTGATGAGTTCCGCCTCGGTAATTCAAATGTACACAAGATAGCAAATAAGGTGCATCAATTTCACCATTAATGAGTTGATGAAAAAATACTAAGTCATTATTAATACGCCTTTGACGAAGAGAAGCAGAATACGATATTCATAGGGAGGCAGATCATAAGGATCATCCCAAGGAAGACCCTTTAGGGCAAAGCGAATGAAATTATGTTGAATTGATGCAATACGTTTTCTACGAATTTCGTAATAGGGAGTCCATACCTGCGAAGCATATACAAGATGAGGACGAACATGGCAAATATACAAAGAAAGAGTAACATAGGGATCATTGAACTCCTTTGCCCAGCGTTTTATAAAACCAAGCATAGAACTTGCTTTATTAACAATCAAATTAATGTGATGTGTAAATTGTAAGTTGGAACAGAAATGAACACCTAAATCTTTTAATGTGGAGATGCGACAGAGTTTTTGCTGTGATATACATACAATAATCAAATACAATACCGATTCGTTTTTAAGTAAAAGTTATCGTCTGGCATTAGGGTTGAGTGAAAGGCTATTTTTCCCACACCAAAATGTGAAACTATCAATGTCGGCTTGTAAAAGAATACGATCATGGGTGGACTTTATTATTTTAAAAATATTTATTGCATCAGCAAAAATAAGAACTTCACTTGAGCGTAGACATGACGATACGTCGTTAATAGACAGGATGAATAGAAAAGGGCCAAGATGGCTTCCCTGGGGAACACCAGATTGAGCAACAAAAGGTTCAGAATGACAATTTCTAAATTTTACCTCAAAGGATCTGTTTTCAAGGTATGATTTGATCCAAGCTAAGAAAAATGGTGGAAAACCAAGAGCTTTAAGTTTAAATAAAATAATTCCGTGGTTAAGTTGGTCAAAAGCTTTAGAAAAGTCAGCGTATACCGAGTCAACCCTTGTTCTAAAACGTTTGAACATATGTTTGAGAATGTGAAGTTGATCTTTTTTTCACAAAACCATGTTGCTGTTCGCAAATGGGATTCTTGCTAGAAAAATACTACACTTTCACAAACAACTTGTTCAAATACTTTAGGAATGCAAGAAAGCTTTGCAATGGGCCAGTAGTTGCTTATATCCGCCTTGTTACCTTTCTTGAAAATTGGTGTTAGAAATGACTTCTCCCACTGGTAAATTTGCCTGTTTTAAGAGAAAGTTTGAACGAGAACGTAAGGGGTTCAACTAAAGCATTACTACTCTTTTTAATATCGGGGGAATACCATCGGGACCGGCTGAGCAGTCGTCATTCAACGCGGATAAAAGATCAAGGACCGTACTCTGTAGCACAGGTATGTGACTATAGCTAGTTTGCGAAAAGGAGTGAAGATTATGAAAATATACTTCATAAACTTCTTCAGGGCTAGTAACAAATGACTCACGAAAATTTGTTGCTAAAGCGTTACAGATATTAACAGTTTTATTCAATGAGAGGTGCTTGCAAAACAAATCTTCCTTTTGACATACAAGAGTATTTTTATTACCAATTTTTTTTTTTATTTTCATTCGTTTAATCATTTTCATCTGGCTATATTTCGTCATCAATTTTATTCTCAATTTTTACATCTGTATCAAAAGAAATCATTGAAGTATTTAACTGTAAATACTGGTTTTCCTTTAACGAATAACATATTATTGAAGTAATGGAGCGAAGATGTAACTGATTCTGGAGTATCATGTGTAATACCAGGGGTCATAACCACATCACCATAGGCTTCAGGAAAATATTTACGCATTTTTAGTTTTTTTTTTAATTCTAAATTTAATTTGTTTCTTTCAAATAAGTTTCACCGCAAAAATACACTTTGTATTATTATCCTTAATGGTTACAAATTAATGTTTAATATAACAAAATAAATATCAATCACGTTAGTGATAAGCAATGATAGCATCATGGTAATACAAAGCAATGTAGAGATGGAGCGATTCATACCTGACGAATACTCGGTGATTATTGAAACGAATGGAGCGCGAAGAATATACATAGAGACAAACTTAGAGGCCGGTTATAGCTATCAGTAAAATCCATCAGTAAAATTTTTGTTTTTAGTTTTTGAACATGTTACAGATTTATTTCTAGCAAAAGATTGATGCAATAAGATGAATCTTATAATCAAGTATTTTTTTTCAAAAAGAAACAATACATTTAAAGTTTTATTTTATTTATAAATCCATTTTAATTTTTTTAATGATAAAATTTCGTTTTACTGAACAGCTGACTGCCAAAAGCTAAAAAAATTCCATTTCGTTTTACTGTTGGTGTTCCAATTTTTTTCTGTTCCGATCACATCATTAAAAATTTTACTGATGAAAGCAACAGTAAAAAACAAACTCTTCAAATAGAAACTTCAAAGTGATATTTAATTTAATGACGTAAATTTACTGATTGCTATAAACGCTCATCAGTAAAACATTTCAGATTCCTCCGGTTTAAAATTTTACTGATAGCTATAACCGGCCCCTTAGAGAGAAATAGTGACTTGAGTAATCCGCTCCCGCTTGGGATAATCGTCAGATGGTATATTTTCTGTTATTCACACATTAATTCCCGTCAAATGAAACAAATCTGCCACGCTCGACAATTTTAAGATGAAATCTTCAAATTACTAAAATGTACACTTTTTAGGATGTCATTAACTTTTACTTGTACAAAAAGGCTTCCAAGCCCTTGATGCAGTCAATCTATTTAAGAATTAGACAATTAAAAACTCCTCTGGAGAATCGATGACTAGGAAGAGGTTACTACCTTTATTCATGCTAACTTTTGACAGCAAACAAAGTCTCGAGGAGATTTATAAAGTAAGATCAGTCTTGGGCATAGCTGTTAAAATTTGTTGTTCCACAGTGCAAACGTTGCCAAGCTTTTGGTCATACCCAAAAATACTGCAACCGTGATTTTGCTTGTGTAAAGTGCGAAGGAAAACATGCAACTAAAAATTGTCCTATGATCAAAGATCAGAAAGCAAAATGTGTGAACTGCCAGGGTAATCACCCGGCAAGCTATAGAGGCTGCCCAGTTGCCAAAAAATTCCAAGAGTTCAGAAGCAAAAATACATCTGCTAGAGGCAAACCCAGAAACACAGTAAATACCGATTGAACTGCTGAAAACAATACTAAGAAGGAACCGCCTAAAAAGGTTGTTCAAAGTAAAAGCGATGAAAATAAAGCCTATTCTCAGATTGTTAAAAATGTGCGGAAGAATGAAGAGACTTCCATAAAAGAAATGCTAAAACTTATTCTTCAAAGAATTGATAAACAGGATTTGAATATCAAACAGCTAAGCGAAAAAGTCGCTCTTAAAAAACAATGATGGACAGAACACTTAAAATCGCTACATGGAATGCAAACGGTCTTATACAACATTCATCCGAATTGAAAATCTTTTTAGATCTAGAACATATCGATATTTGCCTGGTGTCCGAAACTCATTTCTCCAATGGGCAAAGTCTAGATAATGTAATAGAAAACTATTCATGTTACCACGCTCCACATCCAGCTGACAAGGCAAGAGGTGGATCGGCGATTCTTATAAAAGGAAGCTTAAAACATTATGAAGTAACCAAGTTTACAAGTGAAAATATGCAAGTAAAAACTATTAGTATTGGTATGAAAAAGAAAGAGTTTAAGATAGCAGCTATATACTGCCCACCAAGGCGCTCCCCGACAGAAGATGACTATACAGATCTATTTAATCTTCTTGGGCATAACTTTCTTGTTGGTGGAGACTTCAATGCGAAACACACCCATTGGGGTTCAAGACTTATATCAACAAAAGGCAAAAGACTTTTCCAAGCAGGCCGTAAATACAATTGCGAATTCTATTCCTCCAGGTCGCCAACTTACTGGCCTTCCGATGCTAACAAAATACCAGACCTTATTGACTTTTTCGTAGCTAAAGGAATCAAACGAAATCACATTAGTGTCGAAGGTAATTATGACCTGTCATCAGATCATACTCCAGTGATTCTATCACTAAGTGAATCGGAAGTACTAAAAAAAAGTAACCCAAAGCTTGTAAATAAGAAAACAAACTGGAGTGATTTTAGAGAAAGGCTTTTAAGTTTTATAAATTTAAGATCTCACATGGATACAATCGAGCAAATTGACCATGAAGTGGAACAATTTATTGCTGATGTGCAACAGGCCGCTGAAGAAAGTACTCCAACATTTTCTAATAGAAGACAAAATGAAATATCGTTTAGAGATAAGAGAGTTGATAATAGAGAAAAGAAGAGCTCGAAGAAAATGGCAAAATACTAGATTTCCAGATGATAAAGATGATAACCGTATAAGCAAAAATCTTAAAAAACAAATTTTCAATTTCAAAAATGATTCACTCAGTACATTCCTAAGGAATTTAACGACTGATACTTCAACCGATTTTTCGCTATTGAAAGCAGTCAAGCGCCTGAAAAGACCGCAGTTACAAAACTCGCCCTTGAAATCTCAAGATGGGAAATGGATCGGTAACCCGAAAGAAAAAGCTAACCTTTTCACTGAACATCTTGCGAATGTTTTTAAGCCATACTCATCAAACGCGGCTGAAAATAGCTTACAGTTTGTTGATAAGATAGATGAAAGTGAAATACCAATTGTAAGACTTAAATAAATAAAAAATATGTGTTTACATCAACTATCAAATAAAAAATCACCAGGTTAAAGAATACTCGGAATTGAAGAAAATAGAAGCCGGTGTACCACAAGGAAGTGTCCTAGGTCCTACCCTGTATTTACTATACACAAGGGATATTCCAGTTGGTAATCACACCATAATGGCTACTTTTGCAGATGATACCGCAATTTTGGTACCCGACAAATGTGTCTCTAAGGCAGCAGTAAAACTGCAAAATGCCGTCGACACAGTGAGAGATCGGTCCGAAAAATGGCGTATCAAACTCAATGAATTAAAATCTTCACATATAAACTTTACAAATAAAAAGATAAACAATATTCCAATATTCATTAATAATCAAGCTGTACCTTACGCCAATATGGCCAAATACCTTGGAATGACTTTGGATGTGGAAAGAGCACATCAAAAAGAAAAGAGAAGAACTAAACTTGAAATATAGAAAAATGTACTGGTTACTTGGTAACAACTCTGATTTATCAATCCAAAACAAAATAATGCTGTATAATCAAGTACTAAAGCCTGTTTGGACCTATGGAATCCAATTATGGGGCTGTACAAAGAAAACAAATACCGAAATCATCCAAAAATTCCAAAACAAAGTCCTTCGTGGAATAGTTAATGCACCTTGGTACATAAGAAATACCGATCTACATCGTGACTTACAAATAGAAATGGTTACAGAAGTTGTTAAAAAATACGCTGTATCGCACAACCAGAGATTGCAAAGTCATACTAATTCTGAAATAGAGTCCGTCTTGAATATAAGAAACCATGTTCGTAGATTAAGAAGAACCAAGCCTCATGAGCTTATGGTCTAAAAAACATGGGAAAGTATTAAAAGTTTAAACTTCCCCCAAAGTGATTGTAAAAAGTTAAGAAAGAAAAATCTGATGTCGATCCTTCAAGATTGGTCCGGATGAAGAGGTGGTTTTAGTGGTTAAGAGTCCCACACTACTTGGTGTCGAATACTGCCAAGTGTCTTTTGAAGATTTCCTCCTGTCAAAAAAAAAAAAATTAACTTTTACTAATCTGATCCTTTGTCCCAATTAGTCGGGTGTATATTAATAGCTTAGAGGTTCTCAACAGGGTGCAAGCTAAAGCCCCGTATAGTAATCTACCACGCTTCTGTAAATCCCCAAATACCCGCTTGGGTTCCCTGAAAATTACATCAAGTGGAACAAAATTTGGCTTTCATTCTCTTTGCAAAGTTAAATAAAGAAAATTCTGTTTCATTCTTCATTCACCCTTATTTTTTAATTGGGATTCGGTGATATTTCACTTTAATAAAATACAATAAGAATTAATGAATGATAAGATCCGGCGTTATTTTACTTTTCTTAAGTGCATGATGATTTTTATTTCGAAGTTTTTTCTTCTGCGATATTTCAGACATTTTATTCCACCATGAATATCATCACAATCAGAAAATTGTTACGAATATTGAAGAACTTTCATGGACGTGATGAAAAACGTAGTGAAAAATATCCTGCAAATTCTTTTTCGAAAGAAATCTGTGCAATTATTGCGAAAAATTGTGACAACAAAACGTAAACATAAACGTCATCTATGATGAAAATAGTGTTTTACATCGATCCATACAAAATGTATGGGTAAATTAATTTTCTTCATATTTTTTGGGACATTTTGTGATTTTTATTGGATATTGTGTTTAGCTGGAGACTAGTCCGAAGTGGTACGAATCTTCAAAATTGATTTTCGCGTTTATAATTTAATGAAAAAATCCGTGCAAACTCACATATTTTATCACATAATCAAAAAATATTTAAGGAAAATCACTTCATCACTTTTTTGTATCCATTTTTGTAATGCCAAAAATTGGTATGAAGTGTTACTGTTGAAAATTACCTCGATTTGTTTTATATAGTAGTTTTAGAAAATCATATTACCCAAAACATTAAATTATTATTAATGAGGTTAAGCCTAATATATTATTATTTTACTATTGTGAAATTTTTACTTTCACGACAAATATTGATATTTTATGATTTAATTTAAATAAATTTGTGCATTCTTTCATCAATTGAAATTATTATAGATATTTAATTTCTCTGTATACACATTTATTGTTATCAGCATTTTACAGCTAAATTGGATTTTGATTGATATACAAAATAAATTAAACAAGATTTCTAAAAAAAATCATGATATACTAGAAGGTTTATTAACTTAATAAACCCTTAATGAAGTATATTGGTATTTAGATACTATGAAGAAAACTCTCCAACAGGTGTACAAGTAATACCAATATATTTTTTGCATATAATTAATCTTAACATAAATATTAAAATACAAAAATTACATGAACATATCCTACTCACTTATGTTAATCAATTTAAAGTAGGGGGCTGTATTCATTTAATAAGAAAACACTTGAATATAACTTATTTTTTCAGAATTGTAACAATTTTGTCTACGGTTATAAACTCTTTAAATCATAATAATTTAACACTGATGGTAAATGGTTAGCTCAAGGGCAAAGCGGTGTCCTTGAAAATTACTTTTACCAACTTAAGTTATGTACCTACATAGGTGCTATGTATGTATACATAATATGATGAAAATGCTCAAATATTTCTTGATCGTCTGACTAAAAATTCCAATAAAACAATTCCATTAGTGAATACTAATTATTTTTAATCGCAGTTAAATCCTTTTATTTTTAAGAATTAAAAAAAAAAAGTTTCTTGTTTGAAAACCTCTGAATTAAACGGAGAATCGCGCTTTCAAAGATACATCTTCGAACTGATGTTGATGAGATTATTTCAATATGTTTGAAGTACATCCCCTTGCCTGTTCATATTCAAGGGAGAACCTGCGCATTATAGTGTTAGTGTTATCAAAGAAGTTGGTAATAGGGTTGTCATTCTGTTATTGCTGCAGTAGGTACATTGCTAAACTATAAACACACAGGTGTACAAAAAGAATTCTTATAATTATATCATAAAATAATCCATTATGCCAAAAATATTTTTATTGTATGTACCTAATCAATGCTCGAGTTATTGTAGATGGTAACCAAATATTTACATAACCTGAATTAAAACTTTTTAAAAAAGCCGATTGAATATAAAAAAACACCCATACAAAGTTTAAGTCTTTTCTATGAAAATAGTTCGTCCGCCCTATTTGATCAATGTTAAAATAATTGTCTTGAATTTATGTTATCATTACTATTAGATTTTATTCTACCTGGTAAAAAAAATTAAAGCTCTGAAAGATATGGTAACCCTTCTGGCTGTATACCTTTAATATTAGAAATATTTTTTTTTGTATTTGTTCATGTTGGATTAAATGTCCAGTTAGAATAATTTATAGCTATTCCTGTTCAGCGGTGGACACCTTTTTGAACTATTACTTATTTTATTGCAATCTTTAACCGGCACGCTTTGCTGGTCGTTATTCCAATTAATACAAAAGTGGCGTGGGGCTTTAACCTCGCGATTCATATCAATTTAATTTTGTACAAACACAATTAATTAAAGCAAATTCAAAAATAAAAACATGGGAACCGACATCTCAATAAAATGACAGATATTATCGATAAACGATTATATTATGGAACAAGATGACTACTAAGAAAATTTCAATTTATCATATTGTACCGATAAAATTGCTTGAAAATATGTCTTCCAGCAGGGCAGATAATAACCCAAAATATTTAAGTTGCATGTTGAAATAGTGGAATTTGGTAAGTGTGATTCACATTGGCGAACTCCGCCTGCCTTAATTCCAATTTAAAACCTTTTGGGAGATATTAAAATACTAGTTCCTGATACCGTATAATAATATATAATATTAACCCCTTTTGGGAACAATTGCCGTGAAATATGACCTATTGAATTTTGAAAAATTTGCTTAATTGCACTTTGCTTAAGACAATGCTGGAAATAATACCCATGAATTTTTATCAAAAAGTACCAAAAACTATCATAGACGTGATAAAAAACGTAATGAAAGATATCATGGAAATTCTTATTACAATTATTATTATTACTAATAATTCAGTGATAGTTCTTTTGAGAATTCAATATTCAAAAGAAAAAACAATTGCTACAAAAACAATTGTCATACACATTGGGTGCAAGAACAATAATTGTAACAACGTATCGTAAACATAATGCGGAAAATAAAAAGCTACTTTTGCCTTAGCGTTGTTTGCGTTACGTTTCCAACTCTCGATTTAACTTTGAGTCAAATTGATAATCCGCCTTTGGCAAATTTAATTTTGATTAAAATCATTTTTGAATATTAACTGCCAAATTTCAAATTTCAAGAGCATGAACTCAAATTAGAAGGTGCAATGGGCGGAATCTAGTGTCAAAATTGCATGAGCAGCATACTATGGATACGAAAACTGTTTAGGTTTTGAAAAGGATCTCAGACGATTTAAAAAAATAAAAAGATGTCTCATCAAACTTTTAAAATCTTCTGAGCACTTATTGAACCCTATTTGAAAAAATCACATGCTAGAGGAAAACGATCTAACCCAGTGCTCGAATATGTTTGGTTCTTCTGTATGTTTATTAATATTTATCAAGTATTTATCCATTCGGAAGCATACGGAAGTCTGAGCGAAGCACGGTGCGATTTTTAAAGAGTCATCGTTTGGGAGGTAGATTATAATGATGGGTGATATCAATTTTTTTTCGTCTGAACTGCTCCCAAACTCTGACTTCCTTTGTCATCTGTATGCAATTAATAATTCCGCGTTTCCGCTAAATGTAAACAAAACGATTTTTAGTTCTAGTCCCAAACAACTATATGCTTTTAGAAAACAAAATTTTGTGGTGCAACAATGGTACTAGGGTCTACAGATTTACAGCTCTCAACCATTCCCGTGTGAGAGTTATTTGGATAGAGGGGACGTATAGTTTCAATGCCAAATCCAAACGGCAAATTTGAGAAAGCACTTCTCATGACAAGAATTACTCTTGGAGAATTTGTCAATTCCTCGCAAGAGGCAGTACCCGTGAAAAAAACTTTTAGGTAGCACAGGCAGGGATTGAACCCAAGACGTCTAGCATAACAGTCCTGCGCACTTTTTGTTTCCATTTTTGTTAATCATTCTTAAAACTATCTTAAAGCTAGAAAAAAACTCATAAAACTAGCCTTATAACTTACAACTAAATTATTGGCCCCATACGGACACTCTAAGTTAAACTATAATACTTAATAAAAATGCCTTTTGGCCCTAAGACCTCTTTTACTTCACTTCACTTCAATTTCATTTATTTTTTTATTTTATTATAAAATTAAAAAAAAAAAGAGGTTGGGATGCGACCCAAACTTATAACTTCCCATCCCGTCTGTCGATTTGTCTTGCTTAAAAGTTTTTAGGGTTTCGTGCTTTGTTTCTTAAAAATGTAAAAATTACCAACAATATTTTGTATATTATTAAATAGTTTGATTTCAAAATCAGTTTTTGTAAACGAGATTTTTAGTCGAAAACCAATTTTTACCAATTTTAGTACCATTTCTAAAAAGTTTTTATTTCTTAAATAAACAAATACGAATTGGATGAATAAAATGAATTTAAAGTCAATACCTTCTATTTTTCACGAGATATCGAGAACCGAGCATCATTTTTTACCAAATTTGCGTACTATTTTTTGTAGATTTTATTTTTTTATGAAAGAAATTGACTGTTGGATTTTAATAAAAAAAATTACTGAATGCCGAAAATTATATTTTCTGTCACCAAAACTAGTTTGAAGCCAATGTTTTTAATTCTAAAAAAGAGTCGAAAATCAATATTTACGAACTTTTAGTAATGCTTTTTTAAGGTATTTACATATTTTTTGTTAAAAAACTGTAAGTTTGATTTTTCTCAAAATTTTATCGAATGTTCAAAACAATATTTCTTATAAAATTAGTTTGAAGGTAATATTTTTAATTTTAAAAAAGATAATTGAGTCGAAAATCTATTTTTACCAACTTTTATTAATTTTTTTTAAGGTTTTTATTTTTTGTAAGAAAATTGTCAATTCGATTTTTGTCAAAATTTTACTGAATGTTGAAAACAATACAAAGTTTTAAAAAGATATTTAAGTCAAGAATCAATTTTTACCAACTTTTTGTTAATTTTTGTTTAGGTTTTTAATTGTTTGTAAAAAAAAAAATAAAAAAAAATGTCGATTCGGTTTTTCTCAAAATGTAACTGAATGTTGAAAACAATATTTTTTAAAAAATAAAATTAGTTAAAGGCCAATGTCTCAAATTTTTGAAAAGTTATTTGAGTCGAAAATCAATTTTTACTAACTTTTATTCATTTTTTGTTTTAGGTTTTTATTTTTTGTAAAAAAAACTGTCAATTCGATTTTTCTAAAAATTTTACCAGATGTTGAAAACGTTATTCTTTGTTGCACAAAATTATTTTGGAGATAAATTCATTTTTTATTCGTAAAATTTTCGAGGTGGCAAATAATTTTTTTTCAGTTTTTTTGATTTATAAAAAACCGTTAATTGTATTTTTTCCAAAAATATATTTGTTTGGTATCACGTTACAATATGTATATAAAATAAAATTTATTTCAAGTCTCTAGCGTTATTGGTTCGTGAGATATTTAGGGTTAACCAAATTTTTTTTTTGATTACATATTTAACATTAGTTTTTTAGCGTACAATCCTTTTAAGGTATGGCCTTGGCCGTCACCTCAGATGGCAAGTAAAATAATATTTTCTAAAACAATTTATAATAATACGTTTTTTTATAAAGGAACAATTTTTGTTTTTAAATAAATATTTAGTACTTGGGTTGGGCATTTTTTGTTTTTGGTAAACTTTTTTTAAAATTCTTCTGCTATTATTTTAGCTCTGTAGCTAGCAGCTTCCTTACAGAATGCAGCAAGCGGCTTCCATCCTTTACATCCATTTAAAATATTTGTTGTTCTCTCTAATGTTATTTTCGAGCTGTCGAAAAAAAACCCTTCCTATCTCACTGAGAACCGGGCATATTGCTATAAAATGGAATACATCCTCTCGTGATCCAAGGTTACATAAAGTGCAAAATAAAGGAAGATCACCATGTGTGGTTTGAAATTCAAGTTAAACAGTTCTCCTCTTGCTCTAAAAATGATTGATATTTTCATCCCGAAAATAATTGGATTCATTTAAGTCGTAATTAAGTGTGCAGTAATATCGTCTATAAAGAGATGACTGCGCTTGCTCTTTAAACTCCTCTCTCAGTTTCTCATCCAGTCTCCTTATGAAAACATACAAATTCTCTCTCCAAGCATCCATATTAGCAAACGTAACATTTAGATCCAGGTTGTATCTTCTGGCCAAAAGTTGCCACTTTTTGTAAAACAAAGATTTGGAAGAGATAGCATGCGTTACAACAAGCCTAGTCAGACGGTTAGAGGGCTGCGACATTGCTTTCATTATATAACAAAGTGAAGCTTCAAGGTTGCAGTAAATAATGGCGACAATCCCTTTTCTAATAAAAGCATATAGTTTGGACAGTTCGAAGGGAGTTTGAACAATCTCTTGAGAAAAAATCTAAGTAATTTTTCAACTTCTTCATTTTGTTCGTAACCCCAAACCTGAGCAGCGTAAAACATGACTAATTTAGAAGTCGCATCAAAAAGTTTATACTTTGCACTTAAACTGAGTGTACTCAAATTAATGCAGGATTTCCATGTAGAGTTCAGTGCTGTTGTAGCTAGCTGAAGCTTGTTGGAAAGATGACTTTTCAGAGATAAATTTGATGATATTTTCATGCCAAGATATTCGTACTCCTTGACGATTTCAATGTCTTCACCAGCAAATTTCCACTTTTCATTTTGGGCATACCGTCCACCGGCCTTTCGAAATATCATTATTTCGGACTTACTCAAATTCACCGTGAGATTCCATTTTGCGCAGTATTCTTCAAGGTCCTAAATCATGCGACTTAGTCCTTGAGTCGTGTCCGATAAGAGAACAATATCATCAGCATACATGAGCACTTTAATTCTCCTTCCAGCCCACAAAATTCCACCGCAAGGCACATCATTCACGCCGATTTACTTCCACGAGAGCTTAACAAAAAGCAACCGAACCATCCTACGACAAGCGATTCGACTTAGGCGCAAAAAACAATTATTCTCTGCTTTTACATCAAATGGACTTGTTTACATCAAATTAAATAGCAATGACCATGCAACAACGGTAAACACTATTGATATGCTTAACTCAATTGTCACAAACTGCAAGCAAATAAATAATAACGAAGAAGATCATAGGAAATACAACAACAATGAACCAATCTTAAATCATTGCGAGGAAAACAACAACACCGACTATGAAGACTTACAAATACACAATGATCATGCACCAGTGCTGTCTCCAGATCATCTATAGTACTTTTAGTAATATTTCTCTTTATCTAATTTCTATTTTAATATTTATTTTGTTTTTCTTTATGATTTTTCAATATTTTATTTTTTCATTTTATTCACTTTTTTATGACGAATTTATATTTCCGGAAACTTTTTCAACACATTCCTACCCTAACTTATGCAAATTGTCAGCATTTATACATGCAACAATAAGCTTTCTCTTTCATTGTGGCTGTGCGGTTTTCCTCAGGTTGCGTTTTAAACTTACTAATAATAAGTCTAGCTAACGCTATAGGGGTTCCACAGGCCAGCAGTTTTGCCAATTTTAACAAAACGAAAACAATGTTGAAAGTTTTTCGAAATAGATATGACGGATTGTAAATTCCCAGAGCTTGCTGAAGCATCTGGATGAGTTCAAAAGTATCTTTATTGATTCAATAATTGATATTATATGCGTGTCGGAAACGTGGTTGACCCAAGAAATAGACAGCGGCATTCTAAGCACCGGTACGTATAGGGTTTTTCGGTCTGATCGTATGTTTTCCAGAGGTGGAGGTGTGGCCATTTTTATTAAAAAACATTTTAAAAGTAGAATTGTTCTGAGCACTGCAAGCAATAATGGTATGGAATATCTATTCATAGAAGTTGCATGTGCTAGCGAAAAATGTCTGGTTGGTGTAATTTATAAACCACCCAACATAAGAGACACAAATATCATAACGGATATCTTAGAGGAAGTTACACCTAACTTTAAGCATATTATTATCTCAGGTGACTTAAATATTGATCTTCTTGACAAACATAACAGTAGGACTAAGCACTTCAACGACAATCTCTTATCTCTTAACCTTTCTCCTATAAACAGTGACAAACCCACACATTTTACATCCTCTAGGTCAAGTTTGATTGACGTGTTCCTGGTAAACCAACCTGACCTTGTAAATTTGTATGGGCAGCTCGATGTTCCAGGTTTTTCTAAACATGACCTTATAGCTACTTTTTACAGCATTAATCTCAACCCAGCTCAAGAAACGGAGACCATCTCGTTTAGAAACTTTAACGGTATAAATATGCAGTCGCTGGTAACCAATATCATCAACTCCAACTTAGAAAATATCTACCAACTTCCTGACGTCAATGACCAAGTAACAATCTTTACAAGTACGATTAATGACCTTTTTGAAGAATTTGTTCCTATTAAAAATATTCGAGTTAAGAACTCCAAGTTAGGATGGTACTCAAACAAAATCGACGAACTTATCTTGAAAAGAAACAAAGCTTTTGGACGCTGGAAAAGATATAAATTGCCACAACTGTTTCAGGAGTATAAAACATTAAGAAATGCTGGAAATGTTGAAATAAGAAATTCTAAGCGTAGGTTTTTTGCTTCTAAATTCAACAATGTTTCGTCCAAAAGACTGTGGAGAAATATAAAATCTCTTGGTGTTACTAAGAAAAAAATGAGTGACGTAGAATTCTGCGACGTAAATGAATTAAACCAACAGTTTGTTAGTGCTGCTTCCAATGTAAATATCAGTGATGCGACTTACCGAAATAACGACGCAAATAATGAGCTTTCTTCGAGTTTCAGTCTTGATAGAATTTACGAATTTGAGGTGTTTCAGGCCATTAAAGACATTAAATCGGACGCTATTGGATTAGACAATATGCACCCTAAATTTGTAAAAATTATTCTCCCTTTTATAACTCCTTTTCTGACACATATTTTCAATACCATCGTGACAAAATCTAGCTTCCCGAAACTTTGGAAAGCTTCAAAAGTAATACCGGTTCTTAAGAAGTCAAACACGCCAAAACAAGAATACCGACCAATTTCCATCCTACCTTTTATCTCAAAGGCTTTCGAAAAGATTGTAAGTAAACAAATAACACGTTACCTGGAAACATATCGTTTAATTACACCCTTTCAATCTGGTTTTCGATCAAAACACAGCTGCACAACAGCACTTCTTAAAATTACCGACGACATACGACAGCAAATTGACAATAATCTAGTCACTACTTTAGTCCTCTTGGACTTCTCGAAAGCATTTGACACTGTGTCACATGAGATTCTTCTAAAAAAACTTAAAAACCATTTCTTCTTTGAAAACTCTGCCCTTTCTCTTATTAAAGAATATCTTAGCCAACGAACACAGGCTGTTTATGCAAATTCTATGTTGTCTGATTTTCTCCCTACCTCAAGTGGTGTACCTCAAGGATCAATACTAGGTCCTCTGCTGTTTACGCATTTTAACAATGATCTTCCTTCAATACTCAAGCACTGTAAGGTCCATATGTATGCAGACGATGTACAAATTTACTTAAGCTATAGAATTGGTATGGTTGAAGATGCAACAGCCAGAATAAATGAAGATCTGATGGGTATAAAACAGTGGTCGAGGGAAAATCACCTAAAACTGAATTCTATCAAAAGCCAGGCAATTGTGATAAGTAACACTGTCATAGATACTTCATATCTTCCAAATATTGAACTAGGTGGTGAAAAATTAAACTATGAGAGAACAGTAAAGAACCTTGGGGTCGTTTTTAACCAAACATTCTCGTGGGATGATCATCTCTCACAAGCTGTTGGTCGAACCTATGCTGCTCTGCGGGTTTTTTACATATGTGGAAGTTGTCTCCCTGTCGCAACAAAAATGACCATTGCAAAAACACTAATTTTACCAACTCTTTTTTATGGAAGTCCCATTTTTTGTGGTCTTAATAGTTACAATAAACGCAAAGTACAAGTTGCGTTCAACAATATTGCTCGTTTTGTATACGGCTTGCGTCGCTTCGATCATATCTCACTGCAAGCAGGTAGTATTTTCAATATGCCTTTTAATAAATACATTGACTACCTAGCTTTAATATTTCTCTTTAAGCTGATACATACAAAAACTCCTGAATATCTTTTCGAAAAACTTTGTTTTTCAATGTCACAGAGAAGTAACATTCTCATTGTCCCTTCTTTTAAATACAGGAACACAAAACTACAGTTCTTTGTGCACGCAGTTGGCCTTTGGAACTCCTTGCCTAACAATCTGAGGGGTATTCACAGCTACAATAGTTTTGAGAAATCTTTGAAAAACCTATATAAATGTTGAAATTGTTTCTGAAAATATTTTTCAGTTTTTTTTTTTCTTCTCTTTCATAAATTTATAAAATCACTATCTCTCACTCTCTCTTTCTCTGTAATTATCAAATATGTAATTTCTATAACTGTAATTTATAATTCACTTACTTATAATTCTGTTAACTTAATAAGATATAAATTGTTATTTAGTTTTACCTTTTTTTCAATTGCTTACATAATTTTTAAAATTAAATGAATGTATACTAAGTATTAATAATAAGACACATTGTTTTAAAATGCTTATTGTTTAATAAATAAATATGAAATATGAAATATGAAATTCAGGTCGTCAAGAAATAGAATGAACAAAAGAGTACTTAGAACACACCCCTGTTTCACTCCCATGTTTGTTGGAAACCATTCCGAAAGTATCTTTCCATTCCAAACTGCTGATTGTGTATCCGCGTACAAGATTTTTAGAATATTTAGTATCTTTGTGGACATTCCCATCAATGACAATTTGTAAAATAGTGACCTTCTATCGATAGAATCAAAAGCTGCTTTAAAATCGACGTAAAAAGCATACAGTTTCTTATGTTGATCCTGGAACGATTGCGCAATATTCATTAGAGTGAAAATCTGGTCGATTGTTGAATGATTTTGCCTAAATCCAACCTGAAAATTACTAAGCAGGTTCTCCTTTTCAGCCCAAGTTGTAAGTCTTGTGAAAAGAACAGATGAAAAAATATTTAATGAACAGTTCAGGAAGGAAATTCCTCTATAATTCTCGGCTAAATTTATGTCACCTTTTTTATGTAATGGAAACAAAATCGCCTTTCGGAAGCCTTGTGGTAAATTATTGAAGTTAAATATGTGATTAAAAGAGTAAGTCAGCATAATTAAAGCCTCTTCTGTAAGACTCTTGGAGCACTCAAAAGGTATTCTGTTTTCCCCTGGGGCTTTGTTCAACTTTGGTTTTGCGATGGCCTCTTTGACTTCCTCCAAACTTATGCATCTATTTAGATAGTCATTTTCTACTAGAGAGCTGGCATATTGTACTATTGGTCCGTTGTTTATTGGGTTGAGAAGTTTGAAGAAATGATCCTTAAGTATATTAGGGTGTAAGTTAACACTAATTGTGAAGGATCGGCCAGATATACATCTTATAGCTTTCCAAACTGTTTTGCATTGGTTGCGCTTGAAGCTTCCTGCACTAGTTGAGCAAAATGATTTTTCTTCAAGTTCGTACAAATTAGGTTTAGGTTCTTGTTAGCTTCTAAGTACATTTTCTTGAATATATCTGTATGGAATTTACGGTATAAATCAAGCTGCCGGAATGCCTTCTTTCTCGCTTTTTCACACTCCCGATTGAACCATTTATTTTTTGGGTATGCAATGCCGTCTTTGAATATTTTTTGGCGCACTTTTGGTAATCATTTCATCAAGGAAATCTAATCGAATCGAATGGGTTCTTCGCGTTCCAGGTGCACTTGAGCTAGTTCCAAGGATAAGTTCTGCTGAAAAACTTCAATATGATGCTCTCTCAGTATTATTTTTGGTAGTAGTTGCAGCTCGGTTCCACTTGACACAGAGAACGTCTCATTCAATTGAAGTACCACTTCGATAGGCATGTGATTCGAAAAGTGTTGACTACTAACCCTAAAATCTTCAATTATTTTCACACAATCGATTGCTACGCAGGAAAAATCATTTGTTAAAGAGCCTTGCGCAGCTAAAAAAGTTATTTCACCAAGCTTATCACTTCTGGTTCTCCCATTAATAATTCTGAGGTCGAAAGTCGCATTCAGATCTCCAACAATAGTTAAATTATGTTTTCCAAAATAGTTAAGAGCATCCTGCAATTTTTCGAAATCACGTGACCACTGCGTGCAATTTAGGTAAACTGGAACTATATAATCGGTCCTCCCCTTGCTTTCTATGTTAAGAACAATAATTTCTTCAATTACCATTAACTCGAAACTACATTTAACATCATTCTTAAAACCAAATAAACATCCACCCATTGCTCGTCCCTTTCTATGAATTTTCACAGCCGGTATGCTTTTCAATACATAATTGCTAAACCACTTATTATAGTATTCATCATTATCTACCTCAACCCATGTTTCGAAAAGAAAAAATACATCAAACTTATCTATATACTTAAAAAAAATCATTAAATATAATTTTATTTGTGAATCCATGAATATTAAAACTCAGAATATAAACTACTTAAAACTAAAACAACCAGTTATACACACTAATCACGCCGCGGATAACACTGTTAATAAACAGGTGAAATTAAATAAATGAATAAAAGTGTTTGCGTTTATTAATTATTTTTATTATTTATTATTTTTATTTGTAAAGAATAAATACTAAAAAGAGTAATAAGTTTGATATGAATATGAATTTTGCTAAAATGTTTTCTTTAGTCGAAAAACTGCAATCAATTCTCTCTTTTCTTTTGTCATTATGAGTATTACCCACTGCCCGAAATTCGAAAACCAAAAGCTGATATTGACATTGTTAAACAAAAAAATAAATACATACATGTACCTATATATAATGACAATATTTATTGATAATAAAAACGGGGTAAATAGTGTTTATATTAGAGAATGTATAGTGTATACATACATATATATGACACCATATAGGTGTCATGTAAATATGTTTATCACAATTATATGTCACTTTTGGAATATGTTTGACTATTCAAAATAATAGGGAATTACTTTGAAAAAGCAAATGCCACATTCCTTGGAAGGATGAATAAAAAATAAACTTATTTCGGTCTGACTGCGGAAGAACTGTTAGACATCACTTCTGTTTCTGTTTCACTTCCGTTATACAAAAAAAAACGGTGAAACACGAATGCAGTGGGGTTATTTTTCTTGACCAAGGAAATATAACGTGATACTTTGAAAGTACTAATACTTCTGTATCCTGAGGAAAATATGCCACTTAAATTTTCTTTTAAGTAAGTTAGCGAGGGGAGAGTACGATAACTTTGGCGACAAAGTTTAATGACGGATTTGTATAGAACAGCTAAGAACAAGCATTTTTTACTATGGGAAGGGGGTCTATCTCCGCCCGTTTAGGCGGTAGGGGCAATTTAAAGAAATATCGCCGGCTGAATGCTTAAATGCCCCACAGACCACTTTTTCGGGAAACTGAGTTAAAGATACAGTTATACTAATTCATATGTTCTCTTTCGTTTGGTGCTATTCCCGTTGCTCTATCTCTATTATTAATAAAGTTACAGAAACCAGTTTTGCTCCATAGACCACATATTTTCGGCTTATTTGCCGCATATCCAAAATTTGTACGAGGTGGGGCAGTTTTTCTATTAAAGTTTTAAAAACAGACGCTTAATGCTTAAATTCCTCATTGCAATGGGCAATGGATATAGATCAAACATCACTCAAATATATTTTCAATGTTTAATTGCCCCATATCCACATGAGATGGCATATAGAGCATGTAACCTCTCACAATCTATTGAAACCAAGTGACATTTTTCCTGCTTATGTGCTCTATATCCATGGACAAAAGTATATACATATAAAAGACAATCAGCTGGAAAAGTATAAATAGAAGTAACATTTTCGAGATCACTTCAGTTGATGTCGTGCTTGTTCCTAAAATTGCAAAGCAAATTGCAAATTTATTTTTTATTATTTATTTTTTTTTCTAAATCATTTTTAAAATAAAATTTAAATACAAACATTAATTAAAAACCCAAAAAATGCTGTCTATAATTAATTAAATATTTATTGATTATTTTTCGACGCTTCAATTCTGGTTTTGATAGTTTTCAGGGCTGATTAAGTAATATCTCCTGTGTTTATAAGGATAATTTTTCAAAAAAGGCCATACTATTTTTTTTTAAATATTTAAAAAAAAATAAAAACGAGGTAAAAATATTTATATAAAAAAAATATTTTTAATAAGACTATTTCTATATCTTCAGGTTCACAAACTATATAAATGCATTAAGAGTATTCTTAATAAGGTTTTTATCGATAATATTCAAGCATTTTTTTTTGTTTTTACTAAAATGGATAAAAACCAAAAATTATTAATTTGAAAAACTGTGAAAAAATACTAAAACTTAATCCTATGAATGCTGAAGTATTTTTTAAACCAATTCCGAATAAAATTGAATTTATTTTTCTAGGAAATTTTAAGAACCAAAGTTCAAGTTGGGTATTTTTAATTGTAAAGTGTGAAAATACTTTGTCATTTTTCATACTTTTTTATCGACTTAAAATTAAGCCAATGTAATATAGCGAAGGGCTAAGCCGCCATTATATTAATATTCCTTTTTGTTTTATATTTTTATCACTACAAATAGATTTAAAAAAATTAAAAGTGCTAGAAATTTTATATTTTATTATTATTTTTGCTATCGTTGAATTCCCAATGTTAAAAGCATAAAGGTTCTATATCCATAGGAAATTTGCAGTTTGGTTTTCATAGATTTAACATTCGTATGGAAAGGGTTCTATATCCATTTTTGACTTTTTCTAAACTTTTATTTTTTTTTTAAATAACCATAAATGTTTTAAACCCTAGGACTTCAAATTTAAAAAAAGAAATATTCCACTCATGTATATAAAAATTCAAAGGTCGAAATTTTCAAATGCAAAATTACGAAATTATGTTTCAAACCTTAAAATTCGTTTTCTGAGGAATAATTTTTTTGTATATGGGGCATTTAAGCATTCAGCCGGCGATATGTACATTAAATGGAAAAAAAATAATTAAAAAATAACGGTAATACTTACAATTAAGTATTATACCTCTTTTTAAAGCCAACATTTTTGTCTATTAGCTTGTTTTTAAATCAAGTCAAAACTATGCATAGTTTTTGGAAAAAATTGTTTTAAACTAAAAATGTATGCAAAAAAAAATTAAAAAAAAAGGTTTGAAGTGTAGTTTTTCAAAACTTTCAAATTATCTACTGTTTTTTTTAGAATTCATTGCTCTTATTTGTTTTTGATCAAAAACTGAAAACTAGATGACTTCTAGTTCTTGAGAAAATTGAAAATTACCAAAAAAAATATTTTAATTAAATTACTTTTTCCTTGCTTAAGTATTAATGTAGTCTTATTTTGATAGTAATAATCGAATATGGATTAAGATACAACTAGGGTAAATTAATTTTTCTTAAATCCAGCTTATTTAAAAGCAAAATAAACTTTGCATGCATCCCATCTTGCACCCACCGAACCTTGCCCCCTCCCCACCTTGCACGCACTCAAACTTGCACCCACCCCAAATCCTATAGTGTTCCCAAGCGAGGGGTTGCAGGGGGCAACATGCCCCCCTTACAGATCCCACTGTTGCATACACCCAAATTCGCACACACATTACTGTTGCATACACCCAAACTCGCACCTACCATTGTTACTATCAAAATAAGACCACTCAAGCAAAAACAAAAGAATTAAATTAAAATAGTAGTTGTGGTTACTTTTAATTTGCAGGCACCTCATCTTGCACCCACCGAACCGTGCCCCCTCCCCCCCTTGCACGCACTCCAACTTGCACCCACCCCAAAAATACAGATCCCACTGTTGCATACACCCAAATTCGCACACACATTACTGTTGCATACACCCAAACTCGCACCTACCATTGTTACTATCAAAATGAGACCACTCAAGCAAAAAAAAAAAAGAATTAAATTAAAATAGTAGTTGTGGTTATTTTTAATTTTCTCAAAAACTAAAAGACATAAAATCATCTAGTTTTCAGTTTTTGATCAAAAACAAATAAGAGCAATAAATTCTGAAATAAAAACAATGGTAGATAACCTTGAAGTGTTGAAAAATTACACTTTAAACCTTTTTTTAACTTTGTTTACTCAAATTTTGAGTTTAAAATTAAATTTTTCAAAAACTACGCGCAGTTTTGATTTGAATTAAAAACTGGCTAATAAAACAGAATGTTGGCTTTAAAAAAATTTATAAAACTTAATTGTAAGTATCACCGTTATTTTTTAATTATTTTTTTACATTTTAAATAATAATTTTTTTAAATTGCCCCTACCGCCTGAACGGGGGGAGATAGACCCCCCCTAACATAGTCAAAAATGCTTGTATTAAGCCCCTCTACCAAAAACCGTTATTATTTCTTGGCGCCAAAGTTATCGTACTCGTGCCGTTAGCGATCCCAAGCACTTTTCGAAATTGGTGAGTGGTGGGTTTCGTGATCATCGACTCTCTGTGGTACCTTGGCCATCTCAATCCCCGATGGGATTTTTGATATCCTTATAATGCCAAGAAGCAGAACGAAGATAGAACAATAAGAAATCGACAAATCTGTTATCCCTAAAATAGTAAAGGATACAATTGGACAAACAAAATTAATAAAATAAGCAAAGCAAACACATGAAACACACAATGGATCACTAGTATGAAGCAAAAATACTCCATTTACCAAGATCGGAATCTTTCGTACATTTCACTCTCCAAAACCCGTTTGTTTACATTGTTGTAGATATTTGTAATTTTGACAATTAGTCCATAAATAGATGTGAAAACAAACAAAAAAACGATGCCGTGGGCTAGCGGCACTTTGCAAAGCAAAAACAAAATTGGGAGGTTAATAAGTTTTTTTTCAGGTTTTTCTTTTTACTTTTTTCGATGAAAAAGTCAGTTTTAAGCTTTAATTTTGCACTCATTTTGTTGAAAGCGAACCAATGTACATTTTTGTCTTGAAAAAAGCATGTTCAACATCAGTTTATTATAATTAATTCACTAATTTACAGTAATCACTACGAAATTCTTTAAATTTCACAATTAACCTTGAATCATTGTATCAAAGATGCGTTCGAAGAACCATCAAGTTAAGGGTGCGAGCGCAATTTTTTTATTGAATTCTAATAAATTTTTGTTAATGAACGGCCCAAATATTTTTTTTGCAAGTAATTGAAATCTGTATCAATTTAATTAATCCAAGTATATTTATAGTTTGTTTTTAATGATTTAAGCTTGGAACTATTTTTCAATTCCATTTTGATTAATAAATATTAAATTTAAAAAAAGAGTTATAATCGAAAAATACCTTATCCATAACATTCTTGATTGATGGAAGCATACATGTATTTTTTTAATTATTATTAGGTGGCGCAACAGTCCGTAGAGAACCAGGGCCTAGTGACTTACAACTCTCAACCATTCCTGTGTGCGAGTAATGTTGTCAGGGATGGAGGGGACCTACAATTTATATGCCGAATCCGAACGGCTAATTTTGAGAAAGCACTTTTTCATGACAAGAATTACATGTATTTGCTATCAAAAAAAACTATGCATCAAAGGAACACCAATATTTAAAAAAAAAATCAGAACGATTATAGCGAACTTGTACATAAAGTGCAAAATAAAGGAAGATCACCATGTGTGGTTTGAAATTCAAGTTAAACAGTTCTCCTCTTGCTCTAAAAATGGTTGATATTTTCATCCCGAAAATAATTGGATTCATTTAAGTCGTAATTAAGTGTGCAGTAATATCGTCTATAAAGAGATGACTGCGCTTGCTCTTTAAACTCCTCTCTCAGTTTCTCATCCAGTCTCCTTATGAAAACATACAAATTCTCTCTCCAAGCATCCATATTAGCAAACGTAACATTTATATCCAGGTTGTATCTTCTTGCCAAAAGTTGCCACTTTTTGTAAAACAAAGATTTGGAAGAGATAGCATGCGTTACAACAAGTCTAGTCAGACGGTTAGAGGGCTGCGATATTGCTTTCATTATATAACAAAGTGAAGCTTCAAGGTTGCAGTAAATAATGGCGACAATCCCTTTTCTAATAAAAGCATATAGTTTGGACAGTTCGAAGGGAGTTTGAACAATCTCTTGAGAAAAAATCTAAGTAATTTTTCAACTTCTTCATTTTGTTCGTAACCCCAAACCTGAGCAGCGTAAAACATTACTGATTTAGAAGTCGCATCAAAAAGTTTATACTTTGCACTTAAACTGAGTGTACTCAAATTAATGCAGGATTTCCATGTAGAGTTCAGTGCTGTTTTAGCTAGCTGAAGCTTGTTGGAAAGATGACTTTTCAGAGATAAATTTGATGATATTTTCATGCCAAGATATTCGTACTCCTTGACGATTTCAATATCTTCACCAGCAAATTTCGAAATATCATTATTTCGGACTTACTCAAATTCACCGTGAGATTCTATTTTGCGCAGTATTCTTCAAGGTCCAAAATCATGCGACTTAGTCCTTGAGTCGTGCCCGATAAGAGAACAATATCATCAGCATACATGAGCACTTAAATTCTCCTTCCAGCCCACAAAATTCCACCGCAAGGCACATCATTCAGGTCGTCAAGAAATAGAATGAACAAAAGAGTACTTAGAACACACCCCTGTTTTACTCCCATGTTTGTTGGAAACCATTCCGAAAGTATCTTTCCATTCCAAACTGCTGATTGTGTATCCGCGTACAAGATTTTTAGAATATTTAGCATCTTTGTGGACATTCCCATCAATGACAATTTGTAAAATAGTGACCTTCTATCGATAGAATCAAAAGCTGCTTTAAAATCGACGTAAAAAGCATACAGTTTCTTATGTTGATCCTGGAACGATTGCGCAATATTCATTAGAGTGAAAATCTGGTCGATTGTTGAATGATTTTGCCTAAATCCAGCCTGAAAATTACTAAGCAGGTTCTCATTTTCAGCCCATGTTGTAAGTCTTGTGAAAAGAACAGATGAAAAAATCTTTAATGAACAGTTCAGGAAGGAAATTCCTCTATAATTCTCGGCTAAATTTATGTCACCTTTTTTATGTAATGGAAACAAAATCGCCTTTCGGAAGCCTTGTGGTAGATTATTGAAGTTAAATATGTGATTAAAAGAGTAAGTCAGCATAATTAAAGCCTCTTCTGTAAGACTCTTGGAGCACTCAAAAGGTATTCTGTTTTCCCCTGGGGCTTTGTTCAACTTTGGTTTTGCGATGGCCTCTTTGACTTCCTCCAAACTTATGCATCTATTTAGATAGTCATTTTCTACTAGAGAGCTGACATATTGTACTATTGGTCCGTTGTTTATTGGGTTGAGAAGTTTGAAGAAATGATCCTTAAGTATATTAGGGTGTAAGTTAACACTAATTGTGAAGGATCGGCCAGATATACATCTTATAGCTTTCCAAACTGTTTTGCATTGGTTGCGCTTGAAGCTTCCTGCACTAGTTGAGCAAAATGATTTTTCTTCAGGTTCGTACAAATTAGGTTTAGGTTCTTGTTAGCTTCTAAGTACATTTTCTTGAATATATCTGTATGGAATTTACGGTATAAATCAAGCTGCCGGAATGCCTTCTCTCTCGCTTTTTTACACTCCCGATTGAACTATTTATTTTTGGGTATGCAATGCCGTCTTTGAATATTTTTTGGGGCACTTTTGGTAATCATTTCATCAAGGAAATCTAATCGAATCGAATGGGTTCTTCGCGTTCCAGGTGCACTTTAGCTAGTTCCAAGGATAAGTTCTGCTGAAAAACTTCAATATGATGCTCTCTCAGTATTATTTTTGATAGTAGTTGCAGCTCGGTTCCACTTGACACAGAGAACGTCCCATTCAATTGAAGTACCACTTCGATAGGCATGTGATCCGAAAAGTGTTGACTACTAACCTTTAAATCTTCAATTATTTTCACACAATCGATTGCTACGCTGGAAAAATCATTTGTTGAAGAGCCTTGCGTAGCTAAAAAAGTTATTTCACCAAGCTTATCACTTCCGGTTCTCCCATTAATAATTGTGAAGTCGAAAGTTTTACAAAATTCTAACAGCTGGTTTCCCTTTCCATCCAAAATATTATCCTTAGAGTTTCTTTCAAATAACAGTTTCGATGAAATACACGCCAACTGCTCATTACATCATTGGTCCAATCCAACTCTCGCATTCAGATCTCCAACAATAGTTAAATTATGTTTTCCAAAATAGTTAAGAGCATCCTGCAATTTTTCGAAATCACGTGACCACTGCGTGCAATTTAGGTAAACTGGAACTATATAATCGGTCCTCCCCTTGCTTTCTATGTTAAGAACAATAATTTCTTCAATTACCATAAACTCGAAACTACATTTAACATCTTTCTTAAAACCAAATAAAAATCCACCCACTGCTCGTCCCTTTCTATGAATTTTCACAGCCGGTATGCTTTTCAATACATAATTGCTAAACCACTTATTATAGTATTCATCATTATCTACCTCAACCCATGTTTCGAAAAGAAAAAATACATCAAACTTATCTATATACTTAAAAAAAATCATTAAATATAATTTTATTTGTGAATCCATGAATATTAAAACTCAGAATATAAACTACTTAAAACTAAAACAACCAGTTATACACACTAATCACGCCGCGGATAACACTGTTAATAAACAAGTGAAATTAAATAAATGAATAAAAGTGTTTGCGTTTATTAATTATTTTTATTATTTATTATTTCTATTTGTAAAGAATAAATACTAAAAAGAGTAATAAGTTTTATATGAATATGAATTTTGCTAAAATGTTTTCTTTAGTCGAAAAACTGCAATCAATTCTCTCTTTTCCTTTTGTAGCTTTAACATTATGAGTATTACCCACTGCCCGAAATTCGACCACCAAAAGCTGATATTGACATTGTTAAACAAAAAAATAAATACATACATATGTACCTATATATAATGACAATATTTATTGATAATAAAAACGGGGTAAATAGTGTTTATATTAGAGAATGTATAGTGTATACATATATATGACATCATATAGGTGTCATGTAAATATGTTTATGGGTGATTATACAAAAGTTGGGTAACTCGATGTCATCAACCAATATATACAAAGTCTGATTATATTTTATTGAGATTGCAATTTATTTTAAAACAATGGAAAGACCTTTATTTAGTCACCCAATTTCAGTTCTTCATTTTGAATACAAGTTATTAAAAAAACACAATTAGTTCTTAAAACGTCAGTCCTCTGGCATGTCACAACCCTGAAAACCAACCATTAAGTGACTGTCTATTAAACATTATCATTGATTTGAGAAAACTTATTAAATTAATAGAATCTGCGATGTATATAGTTTAATATATACTACAACTTTCATAATGCAGTGTTCTCCACTTTATTTAAAAAAATAAGAAATTTTGTGTTCAGTTTTATTCGTCAGTTTCTTGTGTGTTATTTAAATTTAAAATTCGTGCGAAATATCGCCGACTCAATGATAAATCCCACTAAGAATTTTAATGTTGGTAATAAAGTTAGTAGCGGGTAGTAGCCACCATAACTGTACCAGAGTTTGGGTTATGTTTGTTGTCTATACACGTGCTTAGCCAGTCAACACGTCAGTTTTATGGTGAGTCGTTATTTTTTTTTTAATCTAAAGTTTATTTTTATTTATTCGTATTAGACTTTGATGTGTTAAAATGTAGTTTGTTGATATTTGAAATTACAAAAAAAAACATTAGTCCAGATTATAATCTCAAATTTCGTCTTTTTCGTCAGTAGCCACTACTACGTCAGTTCTGTGTCAGGTAAATTGTTATTGTTCTTCATTTCTTGATCATTAGTACTTTTAAGATGAATATTGTTAGATTTTGTTTGTTGATTACTTTGAAATATTTAGTAAAACTATGTGAAAGTAGTAAAAGATAAGTGAATAACGTTACGTTAAATGTCAAAAGTCTGTTTTGAAAACTGATGTAGTATTTTCTCCTAGTATTACATATTAATAATTATTTTTAATTGTTACTAAGTGATTTTAAGTGATCATTATTAAATCCTAAGAGATTTTTACTAATTTGTATTAAATTTCATTATAATACTTTCAAAACTGTGTATACTCGTCAGTCCTCTGGCAGTCAAATTCTGAAATTTTTAAATATCTTACAATGTACTCAAAAAAGTGAATGGCCCGATTGGGAACAATATATTAATTAGATTAGCTATCATATACACCCAAATTTATAGAAGTTTGATTTAAAAACTATCGTAAACAAAATATCCTCAAAAGTTACCCAACTTTTGTATAATCACCCTTATCACAATTATATGTCACTTTTGGAATATGTTTGACTGTTCAAAATAATAGGGAATTACTTTGAAAAAGCAAATGCCACATTCCTTGGAAGGATGAATAAAAAATAAACTTATTTCGGTCTGACTGCGGAAGAACTGTTAGACATCACTTCTGTTTCTGTTTCACTTCCGTTATACAAAAAAAAAAAAAAAACGGTGAAACACGAATGCAGTGGGGTTATTTTTCTTGACCAAGGAAATATCGGGTGATTTTTTTGAGGTTAGGATTTTCATGCATTAGTATTTGACAGATCACGCGGGATTTCAGATATGGTGTCAAAGAGAAAGATGCTCAGTATGCTTTGACATTTCATCATGAATAGACTTACTAACGAGCAACGCTTGCAAATCATTGAATTTTATTACCAAAATCAGTGTTCGGTTCGAAATGTGTTTCGCGCTTTACGTCCGATTTATGGTCTACATAATCGACCAAGTGAGCAAACAATTAATGCGATTGTGACCAAGTTTCGCACTCAGTTTACTTTATTGGACATTAAACCAACCACACGAATGCGTACAGTGCGTACAGAACAGAATATTGCGTCTGTTTCTGAGAGTGTTGCTGAAGACCGTGAAATGTCGATTCGTCGCCGTTCGCAGCAATTGGGTTTGTGTTATTCGACCACATGGAAGATTTTACGAAAAGATCTTGGAGTAAAACCGTATAAAATACAGCTCGTGCAAGAACTGAAGCCGAACGATCTGCCACAACGTCGAATTTTCAGTGAATGGGCCCTAGAAAAGTTGGCAGAAAATCCGCTTTTTTATCGACAAATTTTGTTCAGCGATGAGGCTCATTTCTGGTTGAATGGCTACGTAAATAAGCAAAATTGCCGCATTTGGAGTGAAGAGCAACCAGAAGCCGTTCAAGAACTGCCCATGCATCCCGAAAAATGCACTGTTTGGTGTGGTTTGTACGCTGGTTGAATCATTGGACCGTATTTTTTCAAAGATGCTGTTGGACGCAACGTTACGGTGAATGGCGATCGCTATCGTTCAATGCTAACAAACTTTTTGTTGCCAAAAATGGAAGAACTGAACTTGGTTGACATGTGGTTTCAACAAGATGGCGCTACATGCCACACAGCTCGCGATTCTATGGCCATTTTGAGGGAAAACTTCGGAGAACAATTCATCTCAAGGAATGGACCGGTAAGTTAGCCACCAAGATCATGCGATTTGACGCCTTTAGACTATATTTTGTGGGGCTACGTCAAGTCTAAAGTCTACACAAATAAGCCAGCAACTATTCCAGCTTTGGAAGACAACATTTCCGAAGAAATTCGGGCTATTCCGGCCGAAATGCTCGAAAAAGTTACCCAAAATTGGACTTTCCGAATGGACCACCTAAGACGCAGCCGCGGTCAACATTTAAATGAAATTATCTTCAAAAAGTAAATGTCATAGACCAATCTAACGTTTCAAATAAAGAATCGATGAGATTTTGCAAATTTTATGCGTTTTTTTTTTTAAAAAAGTTCTCAAGCTCTTAAAAAATCACCCGATATAACGTGATACTTTGAAAGTACTAATACTTCTGTATCCTGAGGACAATATGCCACTTAAATTTTCTTTTAAGTAAGTTAGCGATCCCAAGCACTTTTCGAAATTGGTGAGTGGTGGGTTTCGTGGTCATCGACTCTGTGGTACCTTGGCCATCTCAATCCCCGATGGGATTTTTGATATCCTTATAATGCCAAGAAGCAGAACGAAGATAAAACAATAAGAAATCGACAAATCTGTTATCCCTAAAATAGTTCCTGATCAAAAAATAATTATCTTTAAAGAAAATAGAAACACAAATTTTAATCAGCTTTTAAAACAGTCAAACACGAATAATGACCTTCAAAATATATATGACAACCTACAATGTATTATAAAGAATACAGCAAAAATCTCAATAATGAATACAAAGAATTCCAAAAAAAATTACAGACAAAACCAAACGTCTTATTTTAAGAAGAGAAACCTTGAGAACAAAACCACAACTACTTAACCAAGAAAATAACGAAAAACATACGTACATTTAGTGAAGACATAAAGGATACAATTGGACAAACAAAATTAATAAAATAAGCAAAGTAAACACATGAAACACACAATGGATCACTAGTATGAAGCAAAAATACTCCATTTACCAAGATCGGAATCTTTCGTACATTTCACTCTCCAAAACCCGTTTGTTTACATTGTTGTATTTGTAATTTTGACAATTAGTCCATAAATAGATGTGAAAACAAACAAAAAAACGATGCCGTGGGCTAGCGGCACTTTGCAAAGCAAAAACAAAATTGGGAGGTTAATAAGTTTTTTTTCAGGTTTTTCTTTTTACTTTTTTCGATGAAAAAGTCAGTTTTAAGCTTTAATTTTGCACTCATTTTGTTGAAAGCGAACCAATGTACATTTTTGTCTTGAAAAAAGCATGTTCAACATCAGTTTATTATAATTAATTCACTAATTTACAGTAATCACTACGAAATTCTTTAAATTTCACAATTAACCTTGAATCATTGTATCAAAGATGCGTTCGAAGAACCATCAAGTTAAGGGTGCGAGCGCAATTTTTTTATTGAATTCTAATAAATTTTTGTTAATGAACGGCCCAAATATTTTTTTTGCAAGTAATTGAAATCTGTATCAATTTAATTAATCCAAGTATATTTATAGTTTGTTTTTAATGATTTAAGCTTGGAACTATTTTTCAATTCCATTTTGATTAATAAATATTAAATTTAAAAAAAGAGTTATAATCGAAAAATACCTTATCCATAACATTCTTGATTGATGGAAGCATACATGTATTTTTTTAATTATTATTAGGTGGCGCAACAGTCCGTAGAGAACCAGGGCCTAGTGACTTACAACTCTCAACCATTCCTGTGTGCGAGTAATGTTGTCAGGGATGGAGGGGACCTACAATTTATATGCCGAATCCGAACGGCTAATTTTGAGAAAGCACTTTTTCATGACAAGAATTACATGTATTTGCTATCAAAAAAAACTATGCATCAAAGGAACACCAATATTTAAAAAAAAAATCAGAACGATTATAGCGAACTTGTACATAAAGTGCAAAATAAAGGAAGATCACCATGTGTGGTTTGAAATTCAAGTTAAACAGTTCTCCTCTTGCTCTAAAAATGGTTGATATTTTCATCCCGAAAATAATTGGATTCATTTAAGTCGTAATTAAGTGTGCAGTAATATCGTCTATAAAGAGATGACTGCGCTTGCTCTTTAAACTCCTCTCTCAGTTTCTCATCCAGTCTCCTTATGAAAACATACAAATTCTCTCTCCAAGCATCCATATTAGCAAACGTAACATTTATATCCAGGTTGTATCTTCTTGCCAAAAGTTGCCACTTTTTGTAAAACAAAGATTTGGAAGAGATAGCATGCGTTACAACAAGTCTAGTCAGACGGTTAGAGGGCTGCGATATTGCTTTCATTATATAACAAAGTGAAGCTTCAAGGTTGCAGTAAATAATGGCGACAATCCCTTTTCTAATAAAAGCATATAGTTTGGACAGTTCGAAGGGAGTTTGAACAATCTCTTGAGAAAAAATCTAAGTAATTTTTCAACTTCTTCATTTTGTTCGTAACCCCAAACCTGAGCAGCGTAAAACATTACTGATTTAGAAGTCGCATCAAAAAGTTTATACTTTGCACTTAAACTGAGTGTACTCAAATTAATGCAGGATTTCCATGTAGAGTTCAGTGCTGTTTTAGCTAGCTGAAGCTTGTTGGAAAGATGACTTTTCAGAGATAAATTTGATGATATTTTCATGCCAAGATATTCGTACTCCTTGACGATTTCAATATCTTCACCAGCAAATTTCGAAATATCATTATTTCGGACTTACTCAAATTCACCGTGAGATTCTATTTTGCGCAGTATTCTTCAAGGTCCAAAATCATGCGACTTAGTCCTTGAGTCGTGCCCGATAAGAGAACAATATCATCAGCATACATGAGCACTTAAATTCTCCTTCCAGCCCACAAAATTCCACCGCAAGGCACATCATTCAGGTCGTCAAGAAATAGAATGAACAAAAGAGTACTTAGAACACACCCCTGTTTTACTCCCATGTTTGTTGGAAACCATTCCGAAAGTATCTTTCCATTCCAAACTGCTGATTGTGTATCCGCGTACAAGATTTTTAGAATATTTAGCATCTTTGTGGACATTCCCATCAATGACAATTTGTAAAATAGTGACCTTCTATCGATAGAATCAAAAGCTGCTTTAAAATCGACGTAAAAAGCATACAGTTTCTTATGTTGATCCTGGAACGATTGCGCAATATTCATTAGAGTGAAAATCTGGTCGATTGTTGAATGATTTTGCCTAAATCCAGCCTGAAAATTACTAAGCAGGTTCTCATTTTCAGCCCATGTTGTAAGTCTTGTGAAAAGAACAGATGAAAAAATCTTTAATGAACAGTTCAGGAAGGAAATTCCTCTATAATTCTCGGCTAAATTTATGTCACCTTTTTTATGTAATGGAAACAAAATCGCCTTTCGGAAGCCTTGTGGTAAATTATTGAAGTTAAATATGTGATTAAAAGAGTAAGTCAGCATAATTAAAGCCTCTTCTGTAAGACTCTTGGAGCACTCAAAAGGTATTCTGTTTTCCCCTGGGGCTTTGTTCAACTTTGGTTTTGCGATGGCCTCTTTGACTTCCTCCAAACTTATGCATCTATTTAGATAGTCATTTTCTACTAGAGAGCTGGCATATTGTACTATTGGTCCGTTGTTTATTGGGTTGAGAAGTTTGAAGAAATGATCCTTAAGTATATTAGGGTGTAAGTTAACACTAATTGTGAAGGATCGGCCAGATATACATCTTATAGCTTTCCAAACTGTTTTGCATTGGTTGCGCTTGAAGCTTCCTGCACTAGTTGAGCAAAATGATTTTTCTTCAGGTTCGTACAAATTAGGTTTAGGTTCTTGTTAGCTTCTAAGTACATTTTCTTGAATATATCTGTATGGAATTTACGGTATAAATCAAGCTGCCGGAATGCCTTCTCTCTCGCTTTTTTACACTCCCGATTGAACTATTTATTTTTGGGTATGCAATGCCGTCTTTGAATATTTTTTGGGGCACTTTTGGTAATCATTTCATCAAGGAAATCTAATCGAATCGAATGGGTTCTTCGCGTTCCAGGTGCACTTTAGCTAGTTCCAAGGATAAGTTCTGCTGAAAAACTTCAATATGATGCTCTCTCAGTATTATTTTTGATAGTAGTTGCAGCTCGGTTCCACTTGACACAGAGAACGTCCCATTCAATTGAAGTACCACTTCGATAGGCATGTGATCCGAAAAGTGTTGACTACTAACCTTTAAATCTTCAATTATTTTCACACAATCGATTGCTACGCTGGAAAAATCATTTGTTGAAGAGCCTTGCGTAGCTAAAAAAGTTATTTCACCAAGCTTATCACTTCTGGTTCTCCCATTAATAATTGTGAAGTCGAAAGTTTTACAAAATTCTAACAGCTGGTTTCCCTTTCCATCCAAAATATTATCCTTAGAGTTTCTTTCAAATAACAGTTTCGATGAAATACACGCCAACTGCTCATTACAACATTGGTCCAATCCAACTCTCGCATTCAGATCTCCAACAATAGTTAAATTATGTTTTCCAAAATAGTTAAGAGCATCCTGCAATTTTTCGAAATCACGTGACCACTGCGTGCAATTTAGGTAAACTGGAACTATATAATCGGTCCTCCCCTTGCTTTCTATGTTAAGAACAATAATTTCTTCAATTACCATAAACTCGAAACTACATTTAACATCTTTCTTAAAACCAAATAAAAATCCACCCACTGCTCGTCCCTTTCTATGAATTTTCACAGCCGGTATGCTTTTCAATACATAATTGCTAAACCACTTATTATAGTATTCATCATTATCTACCTCAACCCATGTTTCGAAAAGAAAAAAATACATCAAACTTATCTATATACTTAAAAAAAATCATTAAATATAATTTTATTTGTGAATCCATGAATATTAAAACTCAGAATATAAACTACTTAAAACTAAAACAACCAGTTATACACACTAATCACGCCGCGGATAACACTGTTAATAAACAAGTGAAATTAAATAAATGAATAAAAGTGTTTGCGTTTATTAATTATTTTTATTATTTATTATTTCTATTTGTAAAGAATAAATACTAAAAAGAGTAATAAGTTTTATATGAATATGAATTTTGCTAAAATGTTTTCTTTAGTCGAAAAACTGCAATCAATTCTCTCTTTTCCTTTTGTAGCTTTAACATTATGAGTATTACCCACTGCCCGAAATTCGACCACCAAAAGCTGATATTGACATTGTTAAACAAAAAAATAAATACATACATATGTACCTATATATAATGACAATATTTATTGATAATAAAAACGGGGTAAATAGTGTTTATATTAGAGAATGTATAGTGTATACATATATATGACATCATATAGGTGTCATGTAAATATGTTTATGGGTGATTATACAAAAGTTGGGTAACTCGATGTCATCAACCAATATATACAAAGTCTGATTATATTTTATTGAGATTGCAATTTATTTTAAAACAATGGAAAGACCTTTATTTAGTCACCCAATTTCAGTTCTTCATTTTGAATACAAGTTATTAAAAAAACACAATTAGTTCTTAAAACGTCAGTCCTCTGGCATGTCACAACCCTGAAAACCAACCATTAAGTGACTGTCTATTAAACATTATCATTGATTTGAGAAAACTTATTAAATTAATACAATCTGCGATGTATATAGTTTAATATATACTACAACTTTCATAATGCAGTGTTCTCCACTTTATTTAAAAAAATAAGAAATTTTGTGTTCAGTTTTATTCGTCAGTTTCTTGTGTGTTATTTAAATTTAAAATTCGTGCGAAATATCGCCGACTCAATGATAAATCCCACTAAGAATTTTAATGTTGGTAATAAAGTTAGTAGCGGGTAGTAGCCACCATAACTGTACCAGAGTTTGGGTTATGTTTGTTGTCTATACACGTGCTTAGCCAGTCAACACGTCAGTTTTATGGTGAGTCGTTATTTTTTTTTTTAATCTAAGGTTTATTTTTATTTATTCGTATTAGACTTTGATGTGTTAAAATGTAGTTTGTTGATATTTGAAATTACAAAAAAAAACATTAGTCCAGATTATAATCTCAAATTTCGTCTTTTTCGTCAGTAGCCACTACTACGTCAGTTCTGTGTCAGGTAAATTGTTATTGTTCTTCATTTCTTGATCATTAGTACTTTTAAGATGAATATTGTTAGATTTTGTTTGTTGATTACTTTGAAATATTTAGTAAAACTATGTGAAAGTAGTAAAAGATAAGTGAATAACGTTACGTTAAATGTCAAAAGTCTGTTTTGAAAACTGATGTAGTATTTTCTCCTAGTATTACATATTAATAATTATTTTTAATTGTTACTAAGTGATTTTAAGTGATCATTATTAAATCCTAAGAGATTTTTACTAATTTGTATTAAATTTCATTATAATACTTTCAAAACTGTGTATACTCGTCAGTCCTCTGGCAGTCAAATTCTGAAATTTTTAAATATCTTACAATGTACTCAAAAAAGTGAATGGCCCGATTGGGAACAATATATTAATTAGATTAGCTATCATATACACCCAAATTTATAGAAGTTTGATTTAAAAACTATCGTAAACAAAATATCCTCAAAAGTTACCCAACTTTTGTATAATCACCCTTATCACAATTATATGTCACTTTTGGAATATGTTTGACTGTTCAAAATAATAGGGAATTACTTTGAAAAAGCAAATGCCACATTCCTTGGAAGGATGAATAAAAAATAAACTTATTTCGGTCTGACTGCGGAAGAACTGTTAGACATCACTTCTGTTTCTGTTTCACTTCCGTTATACAAAAAAAAAAAAACGGTGAAACACGAATGCAGTGGGGTTATTTTTCTTGACCAAGGAAATATCGGGTGATTTTTTTGAGGTTAGGATTTTCATGCATTAGTATTTGACAGATCACGCGGGATTTCAGATATGGTGTCAAAGAGAAAGATGCTCAGTATGCTTTGACATTTCATCATGAATAGACTTACTAACGAGCAACGCTTGCAAATCATTGAATTTTATTACCAAAATAAGTGTTCGGTTCGAAATGTGTTTCGCGCTTTACGTCCGATTTATGGTCTACATAATCGACCAAGTGAGCAAACAATTAATGCGATTGTGACCAAGTTTCGCACTCAGTTTACTTTATTGGACATTAAACCAACCACACGAATGCGTACAGTGCGTACAGAAGAGAATATTGCGTCTGTTTCTGAGAGTGTTGCTGAAGACCGTGAAATGTCGATTCGTCGCCGTTCGCAGCAATTGGGTTTGTGTTATTCGACCACATGGAAGATTTTACGAAAAGATCTTGGTGTAAAACCGTATAAAATACAGCTCGTGCAAGAACTGAAGCCGAACGATCTGCCACAACGTCGAATTTTCAGTGAATGGGCCCTAGAAAAGTTGGCAGAAAATCCGCTTTTTTATCGACAAATTTTGTTCAGCGATGAGGCTCATTTCTGGTTGAATGGCTACGTAAATAAGCAAAATTGCCGCATTTGGAGTGAAGAGCAACCAGAAGCCGTTCAAGAACTGCCCATGCATCCCGAAAAATGCACTGTTTGGTGTGGTTTGTACGCTGGTGGAATCATTGGACCGTATTTTTTCAAAGATGCTGTTGGACGCAACGTTACGGTGAATGGCGATCGCTATCGTTCAATGCTAACAACTTTTTGTTGCCAAAAATAGAAGAACTGAACTTGGTTGACATGTGGTTTCAACAAGATGGCGCTACATGCCACACAGCTCGCGATTCTATGGCCATTTTGAGGGAAAACTTCGGAGAACAATTCATCTCAAGGAATGGACCGGTAAGTTGGCCACCAAGATCATGCGATTTGACGCCTTTAGACTATTTTTTGTGGGGCTACGTCAAGTCTAAAGTCTACACAAATAAGCCAGCAACTATTCCAGCTTTGGAAGACAACATTTCCGAAGAAATTCGGGCTATTCCGGCCGAAATGCTCGAAAAAGTTACCCAAAATTGGACTTTCCGAATGGACCACCTAAGACGCAGCCGCGGTCAACATTTAAATGAAATTATCTTCAAAAAGTAAATGTCATAGACCAATCTAACGTTTCAAATAAAGAATCGATGAGATTTTGCAAATTTTATGCGTTTTTTTTTTTTAAAAAGTTCTCAAGCTCTTAAAAAATCACCCGATATAACGTGATACTTTGAAAGTACTAATACTTCTGTATCCTGAGGACAATATGCCACTTAAATTTTCTTTTAAGTAAGTTAGCGATCCCAAGCACTTTTCGAAATTGGTGAGTGGTGGGTTTCGTGGTCATCGACTCTGTGGTACCTTGGCCATCTCAATCCCGATGGGATTTTTGATATCCTTATAATGCCAAGAAGCAGAACGAAGATAAAACAATAAGAAATCGACAAATCTGTTATCCCTAAAATAGTTCCTGATCAAAAAATAATTATCTTTAAAGAAAATAGAAACACAAATTTTAATCAGCTTTTAAAACAGTCAAACACGAATAATGACCTTCAAAATATATATGACAACCTACAATGTATTATAAAGAATACAGCAAAAATCTCAATAATGAATACAAAGAATTCCAAAAAAAATTACAGACAAAACCAAACGTCTTATTTTAAGAAGAGAAACCTTGAGAACAAAACCACAACTACTTAACCAAGAAAATAACGAAAAACATACGTACATTTAGTGAAGACATAAAGGATACAATTGGACAAACAAAATTAATAAAATAAGCAAAGTAAACACATGAAACACACAATGGATCACTAGTATGAAGCAAAAATACTCCATTTACCAAGATCGGAATCTTTCGTACATTTCACTCTCCAAAACCCGTTTGTTTACATTGTTGTATTTGTAATTTTGACAATTAGTCCATGAATAGATGTGAAAACAAACAAAAAAAAACGATGCCGTGGGCTAGCAGCACTTTGCAAAGCAAAAACAAAATTGGGAGGTTAATAAGTTTTTTTTCAGGTTTTTCTTTAATTTTGCACTCATTTTGTTGAAAGCTAACCAATGTACATTTTTGTCTTGAAAAAAGCATGTTCAACATCAGTTTATTATAATTAATTCACTAATTTACAGGAATCACTACGAAATTCTTTAAATTTCACAATTAACCTTGAATTATTGTATCAAAGATGCTTTCGAAGAAAATCTGTATCAATTTAATTAATCCAAGTATATTTATAGTTTGTTTTTAATGATTTAAGCTTGGAACTATTTTTCAATTCCATTTTGATTAATAAATATTAAATTAAAAAAAAAGAGTTATAATCGAAAAATACCTTATCCATAACATTCTTGATTGATGGAAGCATACATGTATTTGCTATCAAAAAAAACTATGCATCAAAGGAACACCAATATTTAAAAAAAAATAATCAGAACGATTATAGCGAACTTGTACATAAAGTGCAATATAAAGGAAGATCACCATGTGTGGTTTGAAATTCAAGTTAAACAGTTCTCCTCTTGCTCTAAAAATGGTTGATATTTTCATCCCGAAAATAATTGGATTCATTTAAGTCGTAATTAAGTGTGCAGTAATATCGTCTATAAAGAGATGACTGCGCTTGCTCTTTAAACTCCTCTCTCAGTTTCTCATCCAGTCTCCTTATGAAAACATACAAATTCTCTCTCCAAGCATCCATATTAGCAAACGTAACATTTAGATCCAGGTTGTATCTTCTTGCCAAAAGTTGCCACTTTTTGTAAAACAAAGATTTGGAAGAGATAGCATGCGTTACAACAAGCCTAGTCAGACGGTTAGAGGGCTGCGACATTGCTTTCATTATATAACAAAGTGAAGCTTCAAGGTTGCAGTAAATAATGGCGACAATCCCTTTTCTAATAAAAGCATATAGTTTGGACAGTTCGAAGGGAGTTTGAACAATCTCTTGAGAAAAAATCTAAGTAATTTTTCAACTTCTTCATTTTGTTCGTAACCCCAAACCTGAGCAGCGTAAAACATGACTAATTTAGAAGTCGCATCAAAAAGTTTATACTTTGCACTTAAACTGAGTGTACTCAAAATAATGCAGGATTTCCATGTAGAGTTCAGTGCTGTTGTAGCTAGCTGAAGCTTGTTGGAAAGATGACTTTTCAGAGATAAATTTGATGATATTTTCATGCCAAGATATTCGTACTCCTTGACGATTTCAATATCTTCACCAGCAAATTTCCACTTTTCATTTTGGGCATACCGTCCACCGGCCTTTCGAAATATCATTATTTCGGACTTACTCAAATTCACCGTGAGATTCTATTTTGCGCAGTATTCTTCAAGGTCCAAAATCATGCGACTTAGTCCTTGAGTCGTGCCCGATAAGAGAACAATATCATCAGCATACATGAGCACTTAAATTCTCCTTCCAGCCCACAAAATTCCACCGCAAGGCACATCATTCAGGTCGTCAAGAAATAGAATGAACAAAAGAGTACTTAGAACACACCCTTGTTTTACTCCCATGTTTGTTGGAAACCATTTCGAAAGTATCTTTCCATTCCAAACTGCTGATTGTGTATCCGCGTACAAGATTTTTAGAATATTTAGCATCTTTGTGGACATTCCCATCAATGACAATTTGTAAAATAGTGACCTTCTATCGATAGAATCAAAAGCTGCTTTAACCCTAGACCCGTGTACTGGGCACTCAGTGCCCAATTCATTTTTCAAATCCAATTGGAACGTATTTCTTACACTTTTCTATTCCAATTAGATTTACACATAGTTAGTTTAGTATGTTTAGGTCTACAAAAATATACTTTTTATATAGTTTGAGTGAGTATTGGTGACACAATAAGAATTAAAGAAAAATATGTCAAAACTGTGTACTTGGGCACTCAGTGCCCAGAGTTTTTTTGTATGGAAATCATGGTCTTGTATTGATATGAATTTGATTTACAGTCGAATACCTCTTAGCCTTTTTTGTTTCTACCCAAAAACTGAAAAATCATATGACGTTTTAGCCAAGTTGAGGATATATAATAAGTGTAGGTTTGGGAATCATTGTTCAAAAGAAAAACTGGGAGCCATTTGAAAAATTTCGAATAGGGGACAATTTATTTCTTGTTCCGGGACATCGACTGTTTTTACATTTTTCACCGTAGCAATCACTTCAGCAACCGATTTTTACAGTCAAAGTTCTCTAGTCACACTTTCAAAAATGAATACAAAATTGAAGAGATTGGTGCATGGATGAAAATAATATTATTCTGAAGAATGGTCACTTTCTTTCAGGAAAAGCATTACAAAGATTAGAAAAAAAAATATAGAAATAGAGAGATTCTATTTACAAAGCTTTCGTATTAGAGAATTTTTACTGTTTTGCTAGGTAATACAGTAATTTTTTTTTTTGATTTTACACCGGTTGAAATTTGTTTGCGTAAACAAGTGATTTTAGTGCGATTTCTTTGTGATCAAGTGCTTTTTTTCTGAAAAATATTTTTTTATCTACTAAAGTAAGTACCTAAATTTTTTAAATTTACGCCTATTATTTATGAGATCCTATAATAATAGAGAATCATGGATGCTACAATGGATCGTGTTCTGTATCTCCTGAATGCATCTTCCAACCGGGATTTCACTGCGGCAGAGCAAGAGTTCTTTGATGAGAATTACTCCAGGTTCCTAGATGCAGAAGAGGAGGAAGTTCGACGCATTGACACTGAGGAGGATAGTGATACTGATAACGATGGAGATTTATCAGATGCCGATGATCCAAACTATGAACCAGATACTGCTTTGTTGGATACACGGGTTTCGCAGGCTGGTTTAGATATGGAAGAAGAAGAGGAGGCAGAAAGACAACAGCAAGGAAGCCGGAATGGACACGAAGATGAAGACCCTATTGCACCAAACAGAGGAATGCGGTATGTTGCAAGAAATTCCAAATTCGATGACATTTGGTGGTCAATGCCGGACGAAAGTGAAAGACAAAGAACAATAAGAAATCGAAATGAACGAATGAGACATGTTCCAAAATGCACCAACTTGTTTTCGAGAAAGGCTGAGGTTTTCAAGTCCTTAGTTACTCCAAATATTGTTGGAAATATTGTGCTGGAGACAAACAGAAAGGCAAAGAGAACTTACGAGGAGAATCGATTGTCTCTCAACCCAAAGCAAATGCGTAGATGGTATGACACATTTGAAGAGGAAATATATGCATATATTGCAATTTTGTTGTATGCTGGAGCTGAAAAAGCCTATGGGGTGGAAGCGAAGGATCTTTTTCATCCAACAAGTGTACAAGTGTCTCTGGAACGATTTGAACAAATACGACGCTTTATACGTTTCGATGACGGAAGAACTAGAGCGTTTCGTCTTCAAACTGACAAATTAGCTGCATTTAGGTAAAAAAGATAAAATGTTTGATTGATAGGCTTACAAATTTTTACCAATTTTCTAGGTACGTTTGGGATTTGTTTCAACAAAATCTTGTTGAGTTTTACCAACCGTCAAAGGAGCTGACAGTAGATGAACAGTTGGTCGGCTCAAGGGGAAGATGCCCGTTCAAAATGTTTATGCCAAACAAGCCAGGAAAATATGGCATCAAAATTTTTTGGATAGTTGACGCCGTAAACAGTTATCCACTTCGAGGTGAAATTTATGTTGGCCAGCAACCATGCGATAATCGGTCCGATGGCATATCTCACCAGCTGGTAATGCGGTTAGCTGAGAGATATTTAGGCATGAATTACAACATAACGACAGATAATTATTTTACATCGGTACCATTAGCCTTGGAGCTTATGAGTAAAAGAACAACCACGATTGGTACTATAAAGTCCAATAAGCCACAATTGCCAAAGCCATTTACACCAGTGGATAAAATCTTCAAGCAAACGAGGGACAAATTTTCAATAAAATTTTGCTATTCGAGATGCTTGCAGTTGTGTAGCTACGCAAGCAATACAAAAAAAATGTGCTAATGCTGTCCACTGCTCATCATGAGGATAAAATTGATGAGGTCACAAAAAAAACTGCAGTTATTATGGATTACAACTCAACCAAAGGAGGAGTTGATACATTCGACCGTTTGGCAACAGTTTATACCTGCAAGCGAAAAACTAATCGTTGGCCTGTTACTCTCTTTTACAACCTTTTGGATTGTGCAGGAGTTGCAGCGTATAGAATGTTTCATGTCTGTCAGCCTAACTGGTATTCGAGCAAGAAAAGGTCAGAAAAAAGAAAGACATTTTTGAAAGAATTGGCCTTTGAACTTGCAGATAGCCATATCAAAAATCGAATAGCTAAGCCAACTCTTCAAAAAAGTGTTAAAACAGCAATGAGTTTGATCGGGTATGAAATTACATCTATAAGTACCTTACCGACAATCCAACAAAACAAAGCAAAGCAACGTTGTGATACCTGCAAGAAAGAAAAAAGGGACAACAAAACTACGGCGCGGCGGTCTGCGATCGGTGCTATGTTGCAGCTTGCAGTAAGCATTACATAAGAATGTGCGAGAAATGTTTTGTGACCAAAACTGCAATTGATACTACCGAAACCGAAGAAGATGAAAATTTTGACGGAGATTCACTTCCATCAACTTCAGCCGGTCCACCAGCAAAGCGCCAAAAAAATAGAAATACAAATTAATTTCAAAAAGTGGTGGTTGTAAATTACCTATTACTTTAAAAGCTTTTTTAAATTTTGTTTTCAAATAAATAATATCACAAAAAATAATAGTGTTTGTAAAATATTTTTTTTTATTTCACTATTTTCAAGTAATTCATAGGAAAAACCTTCGTGGGCACACAGTGCCCAAGTACACGTAAACTAGAATTTTTTAAGTACACGGGTCTAGGGTTAAAATCGACGTAAAAAGCATACAGTTTCTTATGTTGATCCTGGAACGATTGCGCAATATTCATTAGAGTGAAAATCTGGTCGATTGTTGAATGATTTTGCCTAAATACAGCCTGAAAATTACTAAGCAGCAGGGACGAAGCGTCCATATATTGAGTGGAATGAGTGCTTCCGTTAAGCAATTCAAAAAATTATACGATTAAAGAAAAGAATTTTTAATTCGAAACAATGCAAAACTAAAACTACAAAAACTCATAATATCCCTTCAATTCCACGGCGAATGCACTATGTCACTCCATTATACGCTCACGCTTCCAAACAAATATTTGGAATGCATACCAGCTAGGCATTCTGATATATCGCCTACTCTCACCTCTCACTCAGTTTCGTTCAAAGCAAATGTCCACGGGGAATGCACAATATCACTCCATTATACACTCGCGCTTGCAAACAAATATTTGGAATGCATACCAGCTAGGCATTCTGATATATCGCCTACTCTCAACTCTCACTCAATCTCCTTCAAAGCAAATTTTTTAATTTGTTGGCGTTCACATAAGAAGTGAAGATTGAATTGAGTGAACTCATTATGAAAATTTGTGAAAACAAAAGTAGAGCAGGAAAGGAGGATATGAGTTTTGAGTTATTTGCTTCTTCTTATTGATTGACTAAGGGGTAGAAAAGTTCATTTAACACTTGTGTGTTCCGTGTTATGTTTTTTATCTGTTGTGTGCAAATCGCATTGTCAACTGTAAATGTTTTGTGTAAGTAGTTTAGGATTTCTTTTTTCTTTAGCGTTTTGTTCAAAATGATTACCTGCAATTGTATAATTGAAAGCTTAATTAATAAACCATTCTCGTCGAGAACATTTGATGAGAAAAAATTATAATAGAAAAAAATATGATCTTGAATAAATGACTTTAAATTTTAAGTTCAACGTTAAGTGCTTCCGCTTCCAAAAAAGTCACGCTTCGTGTCTGCTAAGCAGGTTCTCCTTTTCAGCCCATGTTGTAAGTCTTGTGAAAAGAACAGATGAAAAAATCTTTAATGAACAGTTCAGGAAGGAAATTCCTATATAATTCTCGGCTAAATTTATGTCACCTTTTTTATGTAATGGAAACAAAATCGCCTTTCGGAAGCCTTGTGGTAAATTATTGAAGTTAAATATGTGATTAAAAGAGTAAGTCAGCATAATTAAAGCCTCTTCTGTAAGACTCTTGGAGCACTCAAAAGGTATTCTGTTTTCCCCTGGGGCTTTGTTCAACTTTGTTTTTGCGATGGCCTCTTTGACTTCCTCCAAACTTATGCATCTATTTAGATAGTCATTTTCTACTAGAGGGCTGGCATATTGTACTATTGGGCCGTTGTTCATTGGGTTGAGAAGTTTGAAGAAATGATCCTTAAGTATATTAGGGTGTAAGTTAACACTAATTGTGAAGGATCAGCCAGATATACATCTTATAGCTTTCCAAAACTGTTTTGCATTGGTTGCGCTTGAAGCTTCCTGCACTAGTTGAGCAAAATGATTTTTCTTCAAGTTCGTACAAATTAGGTTTAGGTTCTTGTTAGCTTCTAAGTACCTTTTCTTGAATATATCTGTATGGAATTTACGGTATAAATCAAGCTGCCGGAATGCCTCTTTCTCGCTTTTTCACACTCCCGATTGAACCATTTATTTTTGGGTATGCAATGCCGTCTTTGAATATTTTTTGGCGCACTTTTGGTAATCATTTCATCAAGGAAATCTAATCGAATCGAATGGGTTCTTCGCGTTCACGTGACCACTGCGTGCAATTTAGGTAAACTGGAACTATATAATCGGTCCTCCCCTTGCTTTCTATGTTAAGAACAATAATTTCTTCAATTACCATAAACTCGAAACTACATTTAACATCTTTCTTAAAACCAAATAAACATCCACCCATTGCTCGTCCCTTTCTATGAATTTTCACAGCCGGTATGCTTTTCAATACATAATTGCTAAACCACTTATTATAGTATTCATCATTATCTACCTCAACCCATGTTTCGAAAAGAAAAAATACATCAAACTTATCTATATACTTAAAAAAAATCATTAAATATAATTTTATTTGTGAACCCATGAATATTAAAACTCAGAATATAAACTACTTAAAACTAAAACAACCAGTTATACACACTAATCACACCGCGGATAACACTGTTAATAAACAAATGAAATTAAATAAATGAATAAGTGTTTGCGTTTATTAATTATTTTTATTATTTTTATTTGTAAAGAATAAATACTAAAAAGAGTAATAAGTTTGATATGAATATGAATTTTGCTAAAATGTTTTCTTTAGTCGAAAAACTGCAATCAATTCTCTCTTTTCCTTTTGTAGCTTTAACATTATGAAATTCGGCCACCAAAAGCTGATATTGACATTGTTAAACAAAAAAATAAATACATACATATGTACCTATATATATAATGACAATATTTATTGATAATAAAAACGGGGTAAATAGTGTTTATATTAGAGAATGTATAGTGTATACATATATATGACAACATATAGGTGTCATGTAAATATGTTTATCACAATTATATGTCATTTTTGGAATATGTTTGACTGTTCAAAATAATAGGGAATTACTTTGAAAAAGCAAATGCCACATTCCTTGGAAGGATGAATAAGAAATAAACTTATTTCGGTCTGACTGCGGAAGAACTGTTAGACATCACTTCTGTTTCTGTTTCACTTCCGTTATACAAAAAAAAAACGGTGAAACACGAATGCAGTGGGGTTATTTTTCTTGACCTAGGAAATATAACGTGATACTTTGAAAGTACTAATACTTCTGTATCCTGAGGACAATATGCCACTTAAATTTTCTTTTAAGTAAGTTAGCGATCCCAAGCACTTTTCGAAATTGGTGAGTGGTGGGTTTCGTGATCATCGACTCTCTGTGGTACCTTGGCCATCTCAATCCCCGATGGGATTTTTGATATCCTTATAATGCCAAGAAGCAGAACGAAGATAAAACAATAAGAAATCGACAAATCTGTTATCCCTAAAATAGTTCCTGATCAAAAAATAATTACCTTTAAAGAAAATAGAAACACAAATTTTAATCAGCTTTTAAAACAGTCAAACACGAATAATGACCTTCAAAATATATATGACAATCTACAATGTATTATAAAGACTACAGCAAAAATCTCAATAATGAATACAAAGAATTCCAAAGAAAAATTACAGACAAAACCAAACGTCTTATTTTAAGAAGAGAAACCTTAAGAACAAAATCACAACTACTTAACCAAGAAAATAACGAAAAACATACGTACATTTAGTGAAGACATAAAGGATACAATTGGATAAACAAAATTAATAAAATAAGCAAAGTAAACACATGAAACACACAATGGATCACTAGTATGAAGCAAAAATACTCCATTTACCAAGATCGGAATCTTTCGTACATTTCACTCTCCAAAACCCGTTTGTTTACATTGTTGTATTTGTAATTTTGACAATTAGTCCATGAACACGATAAACAGATATAAGGTATGCTCATTGTGTTTTGACAGATGTAATGTGACGTCATCGTCATCTGGTTCGGATATACGAGGGAAGAAAAGAATACCATTTCATTGTATTGTTTTTATTATTTTTCTATCCTTACAGTTAATTTGAGTTAAAAATAATTTGTTTAAATGCTTAATTCTAAAATACAGTCTACACTTAAAAAATAGTTTTTTTACACTTATATCTAGAGGCACAGCTTCAGCTTTTTTTAAATGTTTTTCCATGAACTTCCCTTCTGTGTACAGATGTTCCTTATTGTATTTCATAAAAATACTTTCCAAAATTGTAACATTTTTAAGGAATGTTTCGTTGGGTTTCTTAAGTCCACCTTCCGACTTTTGATCCACCCAAGTAAAGCTGCAAGATGTATAAGGATCGTTCGGCACTTTACATTTTTTTATAAGAAATCCTGCGAGGTATTCAATAGCGTCTTCTTTCAACTCGTCGAATTCAAGTGATGAAATTTCTTCCTCTTCTTCTGTTGGCGATTCGTCTTCTTCAACATCAGCAGCTTCTGGATTCATTTTTGATTCCAACACTTTAGAAAGCATTTGTGCTATTAGTTGATTATCGTCGTAGTGGTCCTCGTCTCTTCTTTCGACGTTGCTGTAGTCACTCACTTGTTGCGTGGCATCCGACCTTCCTGAAAAGATAAGTTAACTTTATGTTAGAGAATAGCAATTGTTTGTTTATTTTGTTAGTAAGTTATATTATAAGGTACATCATTTTGTTAATAAAACTTCCACCAACTAATAACTAAAGACAGCACGAACATATATGTTTTATTGAATATAAAATGCTAACCCAAAATGCAGGAACGTAACCTATACTTAAATTCTAATGGTGTTGGATGGTCATGAAGACCACCCTTAGATCTAATAACTCCAAAAAAGAGCTCTAAGTCATCCTGATTAAGTCTATTAGTAATTATATATTTTAAACTATGATTAAAACTTACGTAATCTAATAGAAGAGGCAGAGATGCATTGCTTAGCAAAATTCCCTTTTGAAAAGGGAGAAGTGAGCGTCGAGTCGGTGTTCGCATATTGCGTATATTTTCAGTCATAGTGTTAATTATTACCCGCTGGTCATCTAAGGCTAATCCAAAAGCTCTCATCCTTGGCCTAGAGTCAATGGATGGACATTTTGAATTGAAAATATCAAACCAGTCATTAGTAGCCTTCAGAAAATCAGCACACTCTAAGGAATTAGGTGGAAATGATTTTCCCAAAGTTATACATCGTCTTATGGATGCGGAAACTGAATGTGAAAACAGCTGAGTGGCAAATTTAACTTTCTGCCGGTCACTACGTCGTACCTCAAGGTGCTTATTAGAAATTTTGAAGCAAATTTTTAAATCATCTTTTTCTAAGCCAAGGAGTTTTTTAACTGGTTCGACGTTAATTATTTTTCCGTTAAGGACAAACCCAGTATCAATGAAATGATTCCTTAAAAGTTTTATCATATGTGGAATATCTGCAAAGAAAAATATCTTTTTCATAGGGTTGCATGGATGAAAAATAAAAGGCTGGTTTTCCGAAATGGAAAGTTCTCTCCACAAAGAAACATTTGTTGGCCCCATGTCAGAAACTACAGCTATGACTGTAAAACATATTTCTTCTAGCTTAGAAATAATAAATTTTAAAATAGTTGCAGTCATGGGTGCATCAAGATCATAGTAGACCACTTGCTTCCAGTTTTTGACCAGCCCTCTTACCATAACAACTTGTGCATATTTTTTCGGACACATCGCAATGTCATTAGCCTTGTCGTATTCATAAGTTGATTTGATTTTAACTTCGTCAAATGAGAGCACGCATAGCCGCTCATTTTGGTCATAGTCCCACTTAGACATCAATTGAATTATTTTGTTTAAAATACCTGGTTTTATTTCGATTTGTTTGGCCCATCTACGCAAAGTTGAAGGGGCGGGCAGGGGGAAATTTCGTTTGCGGAGTAGTCTGTAGGATCTGGCACCAGCTGAATATAAGGACATTGCTGAAGAAATATCCTCAGCTTTCCAGCGTGCCTTCTTATTGGGATGCTCCAATTGATCTGATTGGGTAGATGTAAATATCCTTTTTAAAGATGTCCTCATAGCCGTTCTCATAGCCTCATCTTTTTGTGCCTGCTGGTTCTTCCGCTTTAGACTGTTCTTCAATCTGCTGACTTGTCTTTCCAGTTCCATAATTTTGAGTTCCTTGCTGCAGTTGTATTCAACTCTATTTTTAAAAAACAGAATAAAATAAAATAATATTTTAGGTAACTTAAAATTATTCCCAAGTATATCTTACTCTGTCTGAGTGCTACCATTTGTGTAATACAAGCAATTTTCCTGATCTTGCTCTTCACAAAATTCTTCCTTTTGTGGACTTCCCGGGACAAAGTTACTTGTCGAGGGGTTTTGACAACTGTAGGTATTGAACATGATTAAATAAATAATAGCGATAAGAGTTTATTTCAAATTACTTTTCGAAAGCAGATAGACAGTCATTAACGATCCTTTTGCTTTCTCGTATTTCTTGTCTCTTGTCCCTCGCAGATAGCTCAAGTTCATTAGGCAATTTTTTTGACGGCACAGATTCTTTCCTTAAAGCTCTCTTATGCATAGGAACATTTAAAAGTATATCTTTAAGTGTATAGTCACTCTCAATAAAATGCTCGGAACAAACACGACTGTTTTTTAAAGAATATTCTTTTTTGTTCCCACAAGCACTAATCCACAATTTGCACATTTTAGCGTCTCTCGGGAAATAGTGATATTTCAATGTTTTTTCATTGTTTTTTCTGTCTGGTGTATTATTACACCCTAACACAGCACAAACAACCATTTTTAAATTTTAAAATTCAATTTTAAACCGGAAAACAAATAAAATATTAAAAACCAATTGAAAATTTCCAATAAACGTACTCGCTTGTCAAACTAGCAGATGACGATGACGTCACAGCATAGGCAAGATGTCGAATTCGGTGTATCTAATGAGCATACCTTTTTGTTTTTGTTTATCGTGGTCCATGAATAGATGTGAAAACAAACACAAAAAAACGATGCCGTGGGCTAGCGGCTTTTTGCAAAGCAAAATTTTTGCAAAGCAAAAACAAAATGGGGAGGTTAATAAGTTTTTTTTCAGGTTTTTCTTTTTACTTTTTTCGATGAAAAAGTCAGTTTTAAGCTTTAATTTTGCACTCATTTTGTTGAAAGCGAACCAATGTACATTTTTATCTTGAAAAAAGCATGTTCAACATCAGTTTATTATAATTAATTCACTAATTTACAGTAATCACTACGAAATTCTTTAATACTACGTTTCCACCGGGCACTAAACCGAGATTTAGCTAGATTTGTCACAAATCTCCTTGAAATCTCGAAGATTTACCATACAAATTTTAATCTCCTCAAATAAAGATTTCAAATAAAACTCATTGAAATCTACTTGGAAACATTAGTTTGTCAAATCAAACAAACTTTTTTTCGGAGAATAATTGTTGAACCGACCCATTTAAACGCCAATTTCGTTTATTGACAGATGGAAATGTCAACAAAAACTATCTGTCTCACTTCCATATGATTCCAATTCAAAACAATAAACAAGTTTCAAGAAATCACAGACGAAATAAAATGTAAGTATACAAGAATAATAAATATGTACAAGAATATAATAAAACTAATTACTTACAGATGATGAGTGAACAAATACAAAAAAAAAACAACGAAAAACCTGGGCAGCGGAGGATGAAACGCTTTTGGAGTTGTGGGCCGACAAACAGGCTGACTTGATCGGCCAGAGAAAAAACTCTCACGTTTCAAGGAAATGGCAGAGATTATGGTGGGATATACTCCAGAGGAAATAAAAGTGAAAATTCACAACTTAACGAATCGGTATAGGTAAAGTTCTTTTTTTTTGTTTTCTTTTTAGAATTTATTATTAAATTCTTTTCACCAGAAAGGAAAAGAAATTGGTGGGCCCTTCTGGAGGTTCTCCGTCTCAATGGGGTCTGTATTTACAAATAAATGCAATACTGGGAGAAAGACCACTGAGTAATGTGGAAAATCTACAAGAGGACAGCATTATGGGTAAAACAATATAACTACTCAAAAAAAATCATTTTGTTAAAATTTATAATGTATTTCAGAATCAATTTACTCCACTCAAGAGCCATCTCAAGACTCATCAGATGAGGAATTTCAAAACCAGGATGAAATAATATTGGAAAATTACAAACTAATAAGAGAAATTGATGAAAAATTGATTTTGATTGAGGAGAAAAGAAACGCAATATTGGAAAGAATTGCAAGATCTTGCGAATTTCTTCAACAAGATGTTGCACTTTCAAGCCAGAGGAGTTTCTTCGGATGAATTTAATACTTATTTGTGATGTTTTTTGATTGTGTGATACCAAACGTGCTACTTTGAATTAATAAATTTATGTTATTTATGTATTTATGTATGTAATTTATGTATATTTTTTTAAGTTCTTATTTTTGTTATGTTTTTTGTACCTACATATGTATGTATATATGAATTGAAATAATGAATGAAAAAAGGAAGAATATAAACCAAATGAAATGTTTTACTTTAATGAATGGGGTGTGGGTTTTCGTCTTTTCGGCTTTGTTAATGCTTTTGTTATTAAAACAAAGACATTTAATTTTTGAAGAAGACGACAATTACAGTTGAAGTACATATGTACTTGGAATTTCATATTTTTTTTTTTTCGAAAGGAGAATAATTTGACGTTTGGTTGTTATGACATTAACCAAACGTCAAATTAATCTCCTTTTCTTTGGTGGAAACACCTCATGATTTATTTTAAATCACTTGCCTTAAATCTAGGATTAGTTATTGGTGGAAACGTGCTATAAATTTCACAATTAAGCTTGAATCATTGTATCAAAGATGCGTTCGAAGAACCATCAAGTTAAGGGTGCGAGCGCAATTTTTTTATTGAATTCTAATAAATTTTCGTTAATGAACGGCCCAAATATTTTTTTGCAAGTAATTGAAATCTGTATCAATTTAATTAATCCAAGTATATTTAAAGTTTGTTTTTAATGATTTAAGCTTGGAACTATTTTTCAATTCCATTTTGATTAATAAATATTAAATTTAAAAAAAGAGTTATAATCGAAAAATACCTTATCCATAACATTCTTGATGGAAACATACATGTATTTGCTATCAAAAAAAAACTATGCATCAAAGGAACACCAATATTTAAAAAAAAAAAATCAGAACGATTATAGCGAACTTGCTGAATAAATGCAGAGCAAATAAAATGCAAATTTTGACGTTTATCACAAAATGAAAACGTCAGAAAAATCGCTCTGAATTCATGCACAACTCATTCAATAGATCATGTAAATGACATGAATATTTATTGTTGACGTACAGAACTTTCTTTTAGTGAATTCCCACAGTTTAACACAAAATATAATTTTCATTCATTCCTTAAAAATGTTTAGTTACCAAAGTTCAAGTTTACTTATTATTTTTTGAAGGGTATGTTTAGTAAAAATGCTGCTAATAATGAAAACAAATTAATGAGTTTTACGTATATGTTTTTGTTTTTCGTAATATAATAAATACCACCGTAGACTACATTTTATAAATGCAGAACATAGAAGAAAATATACATTAACAATAGTTTTCAGATATAAAGCAGAGGTTAGCGTAGAAAAATATTTTTGAGAAAGCCAATAATATTTTAAATATGTTCATTAAAGAAATTTTCACTTCGGCTAACCTTCATCAACTTTTTAGAAAAAAATTAAGCATTAATAGCAGCCAACTATTTCATAGCATATTTAATTGTTCACATTGTAAAATGTCTAGAAATTTTCATATGCTACAAAATTCGTAATTTTATGCGTAAACATAGAAGATAACATTATTTAGTCAAGAAGTATGGATTTTGGCGCGTTTACCGGATTTTTTCTATTGGGTGTTCGGTTTCCCCATACTGGAATAAAAAAAGTTGCTTAAATCTATTTACTGCACTCATTTAGTTGGTATTGTGTGTAACCATATTGCCTATTTCTATTCCTTAAAGATGCTTTACACAAAGCCACTGAACTAGCTAAAGTTGGCAATGGAACTTCACAAGTATGCTTCTCGTAGCATTTTCTGTACAAAAAAATATGGAGGCACCCGCCTTTTGTTTCCACCTGAACTTCTAACGTGTCGCCAAAAATATGCTCTAAGCAAACTGCAGCTGAAAAAATTGTCCGTTTTGTTGTTTTACAAAGTATTGAGTTACACTTATGTCCATTTTTAATTATACTTAAATCTTCCAATTTAAGACCATGTCAGCACTTCAGATTCTGTTGGTTAGAATTGTTTAGTTTTTGAACGAGGCCATGACTATAATGAAGCATTTTAATGGGCCTGTGGACTAAATGTGAGAATGTGTTTGGTTTTTGCAACATTTCACGCACACTTTCTCACATTTAGTGTGTAGTTAGCTTATAGGCAATTCGAAATGTCTGAGATTCCGATCTTGGTAATGGAGTATTTTTGGTATGAAGGACCAAAATACAGCCGTTATAACAAACCGAAAAGACATCAATGAAAACGCAAGTAATTTTTTTGAAAAACTATTTACTTCGATCAAAATTATCACAGAAGAAGATAAAATAGACAGCATAGATTCAATACCGACACACACCCCCACATCTAAAGAAAGACAAATATGCACAGAAAATAACGAAATATCATCAGAAATGCTAATATATGGAAAAAACTCCCTTTCCAACATTTTTCAAACATATTTAGCGAAATAAAGAATAAAAGAAGAAAGTAAGAACACAACAGACCACTTTCAGACAAAGAATCAGCTAATAGAAAAATGAAATTAATTTATGGTGATTTTGTTCACTCAAAGTTGAGCTCAACTTTGGGATTTTCCTTATCAACTTTAGAATTTCTATTTGTTCAGTCAAAGTTTTAGTTCTCAACTTTCAGTTTACAACTCTCGAGTAAATCAACTTTAGGTTTTCTCAACTTCCGAAAATAGTAGAAGTTCAGAGATAAAAACAGGGATTTTTCTCTATTTTGTGTATTTTTCGTTTTTTTTTTTCAAGTCAAACGTCAAAACAATTTTGTAAAAAAGTGAATCAAATCTGTAAAATAAAACGTATTGTCTGGTATTACACAGCGCGTGTATTTAATGCGCATTAATCGGCTTTGTTTTGAAGTGTCATTCGGTGATGCGCGCATTATTACACGATAAGCAAAAACACTCTATATGAAGATACTAGCGGCCCGGTACGTGCTTCGCTACGCATAAGGCATAGTAATACAAAAAGATGATTATAAAGTTCATTGATTCAAACAAACAAATATTTTAAATTGCTAGCTATTTAAAAGTTCAAATGATCCAAATGATATATTGTTTATATTATATCAGCAAAGAGTAAAAACTCAAAAATAAAAAAGAATTGGTTACTCTTACTATAGTGGGTATATACGGGTTAGTCTAAAACAGTTGGATAAACAATATTTTTTGTTTTTCCATTTTGAGCATGAATAAATAAACAGGGGTATCGACTCTGGAACAGGCAACATAAAGTTGGCCATGTGATTCCTCCAAATTGACACCACAAATTTGAAGTGTGTGCCCTTGGGCCTTATTTATGAACATCGCAAATGATAAACGCACAGGATATTGTAATGTTTTGAATTCAAATGTCATATCAGTTGGAATCATAGGGATACGCGGTATCAAACACACTTCTCCTTTTGATTTAGCAGTTAAGATTGTAGCTTCAATCAAATTTGGCAATAACTTTTTCACTGCCAATCTGTTGCCATTACAGTTTTGGTGGATAAATATTTCGCAATAATATAATCAAAGAACCAATTTTCAGATTCAAGCAATTCGGTGGTATACCAGCCGATTCCAATGAATTTAAAAATTCAATTGGATAATTCATTGATTAATATGTCGTGACTACAACTGGCAGTTTCACTTGAATTTGAAAATTAATAAAGTGATCAGTCCGTTGGTACTGTCGATTGGTATTTTGCCATCACCAATTTCTAACAATTGTTTTGAGTAATACAAAAAGATGATTATAAAGTTCATTGATTCAAACAAACAAATATTTTAAATTGCTAGCTATTTAAAAGTTCAAATGATCCAAATGATATATTGTTTATATTATATCAGCAAAGAGTAAAAACTCAAAAATAAAAAAGAATTGGTTACTCTTACTATAGTGGGTATATACGGGTTAGTCTAAAACAGTTGGATAAACAATATTTTTTGTTTTTCCATTTTGAGCATGAATAAATAAACAGGGGTATCGACTCTGGAACAGGCAACATAAAGTTGGCCATGTGATTCCTCCAAATTGACACCACAAATTTGAAGTGTGTGCCCTTGGGCCTTATTTATGAACATCGCAAATGATAAACGCACAGGATATTGTAATGTTTTGAATTCAAATGTCATATCAGTTGGAATCATAGGGATACGCGGTATCAAACACACTTCTCCTTTTGATTTAGCAGTTAAGATTGTAGCTTCAATCAAATTTGGCAATAACTTTTTCACTGCCAATCTGTTGCCATTACAGTTTTGGTGGATAAATATTTCGCAATAATATAATCAAAGAACCAATTTTCAGATTCAAGCAATGCGGTGGTATACCAGCCGATTCCAATGAATTTAAAAATTCAATTGGATAATTCATTGATTAATATGTCGTGACTACAACTGGCAGTTTCACTTGAATTTGAAAATTAATAAAGTGATCAGTACGTTGGTACTGTCGATTGGTATTTTGCCATCACCAATTTCTAACAATTGTTTTGAAAACTCATGGGCAGTTGCATCATTATGTAGGTGAATACGCATATTAATGTTCAGTGTCAATTTTCGTACATATCTCCAAAGAACTGATGACTTCAAACAGGCGTTTATTTCATCAGCAGGAGTTGATCGAGAAATGACAGGCAATGTTTGACGAAAGTTCCCTGACAGCAATATCAGAGCACCACCAAAAAGCTGTTGATTACCGGGTAAATCTTGCATTGTTCGATTAAATGCTTCTTTTTATTTTTTATTCGCCATTGTGCACTCTTCCCATAAAATAATTGACGTTAATCGCAAAACTTTTGCCATAGCAGAATTTCTCGAAATATTGCAAGTTGGAGTTTCAATCACCTGTTCATTCAAAGGCAATTTTAATGCAGAGTGTGCGGTCCGACCACCTTCTAATAATATAGCAGCAATTCCCGAAGATGCAAGCGCCAATGCAATTTTCTGTTCCGATCGAATAGTCGCTAAAATCAATGATACAATGAAAGTTTTGCCTGTACCACCAGGTGCATCCATGCATCCAAGAAATATAATTCACCTTCATTATTGGAAACGGCTTGCATGATTGTGTCATATACATGTTTTTTTTGAATATTCAATTTGGTGCTATTACAATTTTGTGATTATTAGATGGCATACGAAACGATCAAGAGCAATTTTGAACAATTGAACTAATGCGTTATGCTGATGTAAAAACCTTTGTAGCTCACGAATATTTTCTCGTCTTGTATTTGAAACTATTGCACAACGTTGATCCAATTCACGATTTTCATCACCAATAAAATAAATTTGCAAAAATTGATGATCAGCGTCGGGGTATGGCAATAACGAACCAGCTTGATGATAAATCTGGCCCTAAATCTGTAACATGTATGCAATTTTAGGTAGATGTTGAATCAGAATTTTTAAGACTTTATCATTCAGATTGATATAAACGTGGGACAATCCTGTTGAGGTATTTACCTAAAAAGTCGGCATAAAATTATCTCTAATAATTTTAGTAGCACCAAAAGAAGTCATTTGAAATGCTGAATTGTATTGTTGAATATTTCTCAAAAACTGCTTCGACGTTCGAGATGTCCCAAAAATAAATGAATACAATGGTTCGGGTGGAGTTTCTAATGGTGGCAATCTCACTTTACCATTAGTACAACACATTCCGGGTGTTTCACCTGGAAAGTTAGCCGCATCACAATGAGGACATATTGCGTCCATTATTCCAATGTATCCGTACATACTACTCGTATAATCAATCTGCCTATTGTAATTAAAAGCAGCACCCAGAATTTCATCCAAAACAGCACAACGTATTCGTGATAGCCGTGCAAGATACAGGTACAGGGACAATAGATCTATTCTGTGCAATACGTTCACGCTGCGATGCATTAGCTTGTGCGCGTTCATATGTAGTCTAAGATCGTCTAAATAATGCCACTTGATTTTCATTTGGCGTTCGCCGTTCTATGCTTGGTCGTCTTGCTCGTGGCATTTTACCTTCACTTAACAACTCAACAATATTTTGGAAAATATAAACACAACAAAGCAATAATTTTCGCTGATAAAATGAAATGACATATGATGACATTAAATTTGTTTAACAGAACTAACGTCACTTTTCTTGTCTTCGATTGTTTTGTCAAAGGTTCAAATTAGCTTTTAAGTATTAGTATAAATTGTTTGTATATGGGAGTATAGAAAGATGTTGATTTTACACTTTTTCAAGATTTTTTTTTAAATTTTCTCTACGTACAAGCCTTCTCTGGACTTCCACGAATAATTCAAGACCAAAATTAGCCAAATCGGTAAAGACATTGTTGAGTTATAACATTACAACGAAAAGTGGCATTGATTTTTATATATATAGATAAATCCTTCGTACGTATCACCCTCCAAAACCCATTTATTTACATTGTTGTATTTATAATGTGGAAGAATTCAACGAGAAAAATTGACGTGTTTTCACGCATACATAGAATTAACTATTGAGTTGTTTGGGGAAATTTCATAAATTAGAGAAGAAATTACACGCATACTAAGAATAAGTTTATGAGTCTGATTTCCGGTTTAGCTTGTAGGCAAACCAAGATGTCTTCCGAGGATTTATATCTTTATTAAAGTGTTTTTGACACGAAGACTTTTCAGATGTTTAAGTCTGTGCATTATTTTGACAGATATCTTTTATTTCTACTTTCGTTGCTCGCTCGGTGTACCCAACCCCTTGTTGCCACATTGGTCATTTGTGACCAAATTTGGTCATTATTTTTTCACTTGGTCAAATGGTCAATGGTATTTAATTGATTTTTTTCTAACTTGGTTCAGGGTGATCCCAAAGATTGGCATCACTGTTCTTTTCATAGTAAAGTTGTCTTTTAGAAGTGCTCCTAGAAAATATTTAATTTAAATAATAAGAAAAAGTGACAAAAATTTTACTTTTGTATTTTGAAATTAAATATATGTAAGTACCTAAACCACACAACACATTGAAATTCTGAGTAAGTCCTAGAGCACTAAGCACCAAACTGAAGGCAAAATTTAACTTTTGTTAGTTAACCTAACTAAATGAACAAAAGGGTGTTACAAGAAACCTCTCCAGAACATTTTAATTGTGAGAAACGGCGAACCAACAACAACTCCAACGACATGTCATCGGACAACATAACTGGCATCTCAATAGACAAACTAAAGGAGATTCTTGAAGAAAAGAATAGGGAACTTGCAAAAGAACTTGTCTCAAAATCCGACTTTCAACAGCTTTATTCTGAGCTGTCAGGAATCAAAATAAAACAAGATGTGATTTCAGCAAAGGTTGTGGAGTTGGAAAATCGCAACAAGCTTCTGGAAGAGCAAATGGACAAACTATTGATGAAAAGCACCGAAACTAATGTTGTGGTACGCTTCCCTTCAGAAAACGGCAACGATCCCACAGAAATGGCAAAATCTGTATGTGTTGGCTTGCTGGCAGAAGGCGAAGCAAGTACTGTTGTTAAATCTGCCTACAGGATAAATACCCGGGACGAGAGAACAGCTACAATAATCGTCAAAATGAAATATCGAGACACAGCTATCAATGTTCTACGCAAAACAAACAAACTAAGAAACACAAATATCAACATCCGTAAGGATTTGCCGCCCAACGTTCGTCAAAGAAGGGCAAAGCTAATCCCTTTAATGATTGAGTTGCGCGAGAAGTTTTCGAAGACACAAATGAAAATAGCCTTGAGAGACGACAAGCTGAATGTAGAGGGGAAAATATTCACTTGAGATTCATCAGAGGGATTAAAATGTGGTAGAGAAAACGGTGTGAAAATAATCCATGAAGTTTTTGGAGAGATACCGGCATCCTTAAAAAAAAAATTAATTGTGAATTACAAAATCATAACAACACAATTGTGCACAAAACGTCAATGTCAACGTCATCTGGATCTGACAGTACAATAAGTCAACCAGCAAGAGCACCTAAAGGCGTAAGCTCACCAAGAACAACCGCTGTAATCAATTTAGGCGCACACACAAGTGGGAGACACGAACCATCTTTTTGAGATAAATCCGTTTACCAGAAAAACAATAATAATCTATTAAATAAAAAATAAACAGTTATTTGTAGAATTTTTCAATTATGTTAAAGAATTTGATATTTTGTTATTATTTGAAACACATTTACTAGATAATGAAGAAGTAAGATTTAAGAATATTTTCAAGAATTATGAATTAAAATTTATACCTGCAATAAAAACAAGCGTGTATGGAAGAGGAAGCGATGGTGAACTATACGGAATTCGTAAGCAGATAGAAGGAGCGAACATTAGCTTTAAAAACATAGAAGAATCGTACGTACTTGAACTGAAAACGGACTTTAACACCTCTCACATCGTGCCGATATATTTAAACTGCAATCACTGGGCGCATGACTACAACAAAATAAACGACCTACTGAACGCATTAGATTCGGTGAATTTAGTACTTATCGGCGATTTTAATGGAAGTATAGGCATGTCGCAAAATAACTTTGTCAGTGAATTGGGTACATCCTTGATATATACAGAACGCGACTCTAAGGACGAGATCTGTGATGCTAAAGGTGGTGCGATTCTGGAATTAATGGATGCATTTGATTGCCGAGTACTTAATGGAAGCTGTGAGGGAGATTCGCGTGGGGAGTTCACATTTCTACGTGGGACAGCATGTTCTGTCATAGATTACTGTTTTATAACCGAAAACTTGTGCTCACTTCTTAAGGAATTCAAGGTAGGAACAAAGACATATTTTGACCACATGCCTCTTGAAGTTACGTTTTACTTGCACGAAAACCCACTAATTAGCAGCATAGCACAGTTGAGCCTCCTACCGAAACTACTATGGAGAGATAGTTTTCGAAGATCGTATCAAATAAACCTCAACAAAGAACTCGTAGCTCTGACAATTATTAATGCGTCACCAAAGATTCAAAATGTAATCTTTAGCTCTAAAAATAACAAAGCCCCAGGAGACGACCGCATTTCATTTGAATTTCATAAGAACTGTACGAGTGAATTCCTTTCAGCGCTTTTATCTGAATTCAATCGCATTTTTGAAAATGCTGATATACCAGGGAGTTTTTTGAAATCAATAATATTTCCACTGCACAAGAAAGGTGATTGTAATGACCCGACAAACTATAGAGGAATATCTTTTTTAAATACTTCAACCAATCTTTTTGGTGCAGTGCTTTTTAACAGACTTATTCAATGGGTAAATAAGAAGAAAATCATTCATGAATTTCAAGCGGGCTTCAGGAAGAACTATTCCACAATCGACCAAATGTTTACGCTAACTAACATCGTTGAAATCTACAAGAGGAACCACAAAAAGCTTTACGCATTTTTTATAGATTTTCGAGCAGCATTCGACTCTGTTTCTAGAGAGGCGCTTTTCTATAAGCTATATGGATATGGAATATCGACAAAAGTAATAAACGTTTTGCGAGCAATGTACATATACAAATAATATAGCTTCCGTTTGGGATGGAAACTTCTTGTCCGAAGGTTTTGAGACTACAATGGGTGTGAAGCAAGGCTGTGTATTGAGCACATTACTCTTTATACTTTATATAAACGACATAACGAAGATCGTAAGAGGTGGGATTGAGATAGACCGAACAAGTATTCCAACGCTTATGTTTGCAGATGACATCGTTTTTCTCGCAGATACTGTAGAATGTATGCAGCTTATGATAAACCGGCTTGATGGGTGCTGCAACACTTGGAATCTCTCTGTAAACCTAACAAAATCCAAAATGATGATATTTAGAAATATTTAGAAATGAAAAGTGGACTTTGCAAGATAAACCCATTGAAATTGTTCGAGAATACAAGTACCTTGGAGTTCTTATCACCCCTAATGTTAGCTTAAACAAACATCTTAAAAGCAAATTATGTGAAGCTAAACGCGCGATCTGTTCAGTTTGGGGCAACTGCAAAAGTAATAGACATGTAAGTCACAGTGCTAAGCAACAGCTATTCCAATGGACATCATCCACAATTCTTTTATATGGAGCCCAAGTGTGGGGATACTGTTCATTTGAAGCAGTTGAACAATTTCTGCGATACTTTCTTAAGCGAATATTTAGATTACCAAGTAGTACCCCCAACTACATGCTACATTTAGAAACGGGAACGGCTCCTATGTTTTTGAACACATTAAAAATGCATTTCAATTACATGGTAAAAGTGATTGCGATGGACGAAGAGAGGTTACCTAAAAAAGTCCTTAAGCATATTATAAGAACAAAAGGAAATCTAATGCAAGAATGGGAGCGTCTAGCTTCTGAATGTAGAGTAGCCCTTGACATTACGCCAGATCTTAATTCTGAATCACTAAGAAGACAGTTTGATAACTTATTAGAAAAAACTAGCAACACTGTATATCAAAAATATGTCAATGAAGCCCAAGCTTCCCAATACAGGGTGTACTATAGCAAACTTAAATACAATCTTGAAGAACAAATATATCTTTTAAACTGCTATACAACTGATAAAATAAGCACTATTCTTAAAATGAGAGGAGAATTAGTTAATTTGAATTACATTCCACACCGACCAGAACTACCTATATTATGCAACATATGCAATATGAAAGTAAGGGAAGACGTTTTACACTTTCTAGCAATATGTCCAATTTTAAAGGTAATTCGAAAACAATTTTTCGGTTCATATGTTCAGAATGACGTTGCTGCCATCGATATATTAAACGGAGAACAAGGCTGGGACCTATTGTACAACTACACCGTAAGCGCACTTCACTACAAAAAACGCATAATCGAGGGTGACTTCTAACCCATCCGTATAAATTAAAATAATATATGTAAATATAAATCATAGACTTAACATTTTATTTAAATCAATGCCAATCTGGTAGACGGCCTTGGGCCAAACCAAAATAGACTTAGAAAACTAAAATTGCTTGTAACTTTTATAATGAAATAAAGTCAATTATTACTACTTACTACTGATCCCAAAGATGAAGTAATGGGGTGGACGATGCCTAGATTTTCAAAGAAAAAAAACACAATCAACGATAAAATTGACATTATGCGAATTTTGGGAAGAATTCAGTTTTTTTATAATTATTTGGAATTAAGTTTGATTAAAAAAATTAAGGAATAGACTTACTTTTAATAACGTACTGTGCAAAGAGCTTCAAAATAATAAAATAGTCTTAGTGTCTGGAGAGCAATAGATTTTCTTAAATTATGTTCTTGCATTTACATTTTTTAAGCTTATAAACTTTGATCTCATCTTAAAACGCTTTATTTTAATGTTTCGTTATCTTTATTTGGGTTAATCTAATTTAATTAAATTTGTTAGGGATTTTGTGAGTTTATTTGTACGTAATTAAAAAATAAATATCATCTGCATAATATGAAAAATATGTTCAACAATATTTGATGAATTCATTAATCTATGTTTACAAATTTTTCGGACTTGAATTATGTTGATAATTTTACCTACAAGTGGTAATTTTTTTTCAAATTTGGACACAAACTTTTTTCAAGTGGCAACCGTGGGTTGTTGTTCGTCAACTGTTATAATCTCATGTGGTTCATAGTTTCCTGCGAGGTTTTCCTTCAAGAAATTCCATATATCTCGAATGGGAACAGCTATATCTAGTCTTTGACGGAAATCACGAGTGCGATCACGATAAGGCTTATAAGACATAGCTGCTTGGAATATGGGTAAGACATCGGAACGCCACAATACTGATAAATCTTGCATTGTATGAAACACCACCAGCCAAAAGTATGCCAATAAAGGCATACCTATTTGTTTCTTTTATAATTACAAAGGAAATGTAAGAAGTACAAAAATAGGAATAGGAAATGAGTTTCGTTTTGTTGGTCTAATTCACATAATGTTGTGTTGACGTAAAATAACAGCAGCATCTGGTTCATCCTTCTCTTATTTTGTGCCGTTCTTACCAAGGAAGCAATCATTACTTTTTTGACCCTCAATATGCATTTGACCTAATTCTCTTTCCTTTTCACTTTTGTTTCGATCACAAAATCACCCTCTACGTCGGATGCGGTTATCATTTTTCATGTCGTTGGGAAGGCCGTTGGCAATCGCGAAAAGAATTCAGTACCATTGGTCCGACTACGCAATCCTGTGTTATAAAAAAATTCACTTCATCACCCATTATGATAAAACAAAAAAATAGAATCTGATGACAAAAATCTACCACGAAATGGTGAAACGATCTTATATCACTTTCACCTGTTAAACAGCCATAAACTATGAATAATAGTCAACGCAGCGTGGACCTCATCCGACATCCGCCAAAGAGTAGCTCCCATGCACACAATATCAAGAACACATACAAATAGACATATTATGCATTTGTACTTTGTAAACACAAACTTTAGTCTATAATTACGGCGACCATCCGTTCATTATTATAATGAACAGTTCATTATTTGAAGAAAATGTTCATTATGCATTATGCATTATTTTAGAAATTGCTCATTATTTGTTCATTATTTTATGATTTTTTTTTTGAGGAAAGCCTAAGCATGAAAACGATTAAATGTTTAATGAAAACTAACCCTTACATCATAATTCGTTGTCTTTCTTTTTCGGAACACTTCCTAATCTCACAATTACAAAAATCACATCATATTATACATCCTACATACAGGGGAAGTTAAGCTAATACGCTTACACTTGCGCACGGGATGACTTTCACCACTGGAAATTACTTTTACCATTGAGTTTTACTGACCATGACAATGGTAAAAATAATTTTCAGTGAATGTGAATGAAACTCATCTTTTTTCCATTTGGACTAGTTATGGCATTTTCCATAAGTAATTTTGAGAGTGCACTCCGACTGTTGGAATTATTGTATATGAAATTTAGTTTTTCACACACGCAGAGGAATGAAAGTTATTGTTGGAACTAATTATTGTTCTATTATCTTCCCTATAATAAACAACACTCTAAGCACTTTATATAACTTTAATATTTATTCAAGAGTAAGCTAATTATTAATTTAAATTAAGAGCTACAACCAGCCACTAGTAAATTCAAAATAAGAGTGAGCGTTATCAAAAATAGAAAAAAAAAATATTAAAGTCAAAAAATGTATGAAATTTAGTTTTTCACACACGCAGAGGAATGAAAGTTATTGTTGGAACTAATTATTGTTCTATTAAGAGCTACAACCAGCAACTAGTAAATTCAAAATAAGAGTGAGCGTTTTCAAAAATAGAAAAAAAAGAAGATTATTTAGTAGTTGACAGAAAGCGACTGATGAGCGAGACGGCTGTATTTCATCTTTTCCGCAGGTGTTGCCAGTTTATTTTTCTGTCGCCAAGGGACTTGCGCCTTCGTCTTTGAAGTCACGAACATCCTGGCCGGCTGGGCGGGTACGTTCAGGATCATCCAAAATTTTGCATAGTTTTTGTATCGGTCTCAAGCATTCACCCCTTTGATGTTTGATTGTGACGACTCTGGTTAGGCCGTCCTTGCCTGGGTGTAGTTTCATAATCCGACCAAGTGTCCACTGTGTTGCTGGTAAATTTTCATTCTTGATGATAACAACATCGCCAATGTTGATATTTTCAGTTGCTTCATGCCATTTGGAACGTGGTTGCAATGTTTGCAAGTACTCATCCTGCCATCGTCTCCAGAAATGTTGTTGCATTTGCCTTAGTTGTCGCCAGTAGCTTAGACGCTGTGTGGGTACTTCCAAAACGGGTTTGTCTGGTACTGCAATAAGAGATCGGCCAATAAGAAAGTCTGCTGGTGTGAGAGCCAATCGGTCGTCTATGTCATCGTGTAAAGCCACCAACGGACGTGAGTTCAAGCATGCCTCTATATGCACTAGTAAGGTATGCAGCTGATCATAGTAAATGGACTGAGTTCCAATAACTCGGCGCAAATGTTTCTTGGCCGACTTGACTGCCGCCTCCCAAAGGCCGCCTTGATGCGGTGCGCTAGGTGTAATGAAGTGCCACTGGGTGCCTCGGTTCGCCAAATGTTGCAATGCATAAGCACCTTGCCATTCCTTGAGGTCTTCCTGCAAAAGCCGATTTGCTCCAACGAATGCAGTTCCATTATCGCTGAACAATTGATGACATGGGCCACGACGGTTCACAAAGCGAGTGAAAAGGTTAATGAATGCCTCGGCTGACAGATCTTCGGCCAGCTCAATGTGTACAGACTTTGAAGCTAAGCAGACAAAAACAGCAGCGTAGGTCTTTTTCACTGTACGGACGTTTTTTGAGCCAATGCGAATGTTGTATGGCCCAAAGTAATCCACACCTGAGATTGAAAATGGTGGAGAAGCCAGAACTCGAGCTGAAGGCAACGATGCCATACGTTGTTTAGCCATTGTATGTCGATGCCTTCTGCAAATAGAACAGAAATGAATAACATGTTTCACAAGAATACGTACATGGAGTATCCAATATTTTTCTCGAATCGTCTGTATCATAAGCTGTATGCCACCATGGAGCGTTTCATCATGTGTTTTCTGCACAATAAGCCTTGCCAATGTGCTTTCCCTAGGAAGTATGATGGGATGTGTTCGAGAGCCACCCAGGTTTGCGTTGTCCAATCTGCCAGATACACGGAGAATGTTATTCATTTCCTTATCCATATATGGAGTAAGTGATGTCAGTTTGCTAGATCCACCCACGCTGTTGCCTTTTTGAAGTTGAATGATCTCTGCCGCAAAGAATGTATGCTGTACCGCCCTTGTATGCCAGCGTAGAGCCTCTTCTATTTCCTCGGCTGTGACGAAGAATTGTGATCTATATTTGCGATTTGACTTTCTCCAACGTAAAATGTAAGCTGTTGTACGAAGCAGTTTCCCAAGTTTACTGAAACGGTCTAGCAAAGGAATTATTATAGTTTCCGTACCCCGTCTATACCAAGTTTCAATTGAAAGCGTTTTTAATGCACAAGCCATATGTGCCTTGATTGGTTTTAGTTCTGTCTCCATTTCCAAAGACTCATTCTCTGTGCGTGTAGTGCCTTCTACAGAAGATTGTTCGATGTCAATTGTTGGGCCATGCCACCATAGCGGGTGTGATATAAGCGCATCAACACTTATGCCTCTGCTTGCGCAATCTGCTGGGTTAAAGCGTGTACGAATGTGATTCCAATTGCCAATCTCGGAATTCTGTTGTATATAGCCAACGCGGTTTGCCACATAGGGTTTAAGTTGTGTTGTTGATTTGCGAAGCCAGTAGAGAACAATGCTAGAGTCGCTCCACATTGTATATGGAACGTTGTTGAGGTCCAAAGCCTGTCGGGTAGTTATCATCGTCGTAGTAAGGAGTTGGGCAGCGCACAGTTCCAGCCTTGGAATTGTTACAGCCTTGCTTGGTGCAACCTTGGTCTTAGATGTAATGAGAATTGATTTGCGATGTCCCTCGTTGTCGACTGTGATAAGGTAGATGACCGCTGCATATGCCTTCATACTTGCATCGCAAAAGCCATGTAGTTGGAGAGTCGCATCGATTTGAATGCCAATCCATCGTGGTATTCGAATTTTCTCCAATCTCTGCAAATCGCCACGAAATGTGAGCCATTCATCGAGTAAATCTGTTGGCAGAGGTGTGTCCCAAGCCAATCCTGCCAGCCAAAGTCGCTGAATGAAAAGTTTAGCCACGATAATTACAGGCGCCAACATGCCAAGTGGGTCATACAGCCTTGCCGTGTCGCTTAGGACTTGACGCTTCGTAGTTGAGATAGTATCGGTTGCCAATTTAACCTTGTAGAATAGTTCGTCCGCTATGGGATCCCAATTCAACCAAAGAACCGTCGTTTCCATAGCTTGCAATTCAATTTCATCAGTGAATGGTGTATTTGTGAGTTTTTCCAAAACCTTTGAGTCGTTAGATCGCCATTTGCGTAGACAGAAGTGTCCTTCTCTAAGCACAGAATCAACATCCCTTGCCAATAAAACTGCAGCCTTTGTTGATGGAGCACTACAGAGGTAGTCATCAATGTAGAAGTCCCGTAATATGCTTTCCTGAGCTGCTTTCGCCCGTTCGTTCGTAGGCAATATACAAGAGTTATCCAAGGCACACTGCTGCATCGCACGAACTGCCAAATAGGGACCGCTAGCTGTACCATAAGTGACGGTGTTCAACTGGTAGGTGCGCAATATTTCAGTTGGAGATTCCCGCCATAGAATTTGTTGCCATTGCCTATGTCGTTTGTCGATTAGCACTTGCCTAAACATTTTTTCTACATCTGCGGATAGTGCAACTGCAAATCGTCTAAATCTATGGATTATATTTACCAATAACTCTTGAATGAGCGGGCCAGCCAATTGTGTGTCGTTGAGCGAGATGCCTGTTGATGTTTGCGCTGACGCATTAAAAACAACGTGAAACTTCATGGTCACTGCATGATGGGGAACGTAGTATGACTGTGATGGTTCACCTGGTCGGTCCGAAATTGCAGTCATATGGCCAAGCTGAATATATTTCCTCAAAAAATCAATGTACCTCTCCCGTAGGTCCGGGTTTGAAGTAAGTCTGCGCTCTAGTTGATAAAATTGCCGTAATGCCAAATTGTGTGAATTCCCAAGTGCTGATGCGTTCAGCTTAAATGGTATTTGCACAATGTAACGGCCATCTAGATCACGGGTATGTGTAGACATAAATATGTGTTCACATAGATCAGCTTCCATAGTAGTTGTAGATGTCGTGTGCTCGTTCTCGGCCTCAAAAAGTATACGCAACCACTCGTCAACTCGTAGATCATGTTTAGTGCAAGTGGCCAATGACCTTACAGTAGGTACTGTATGAGATTGAAGTGTAGCCGGTCCAAATACAACCCAGCCAAGTTGAGTTGATTGCGCGAATGGTTCTGTATTACTACCACGAACTATGCCATTTGTGATTAACTGACCCCAAACGTCTGCGCCAAGCAATGCATCAATTCGTCCAGTAGTACCAAAGGAAGGGTCTGCCAGTTGCAAATTGCGTAAATGTTGCCAACAATCATCCGAAATCTTAGATACAGGTGTGGGAGAAGTGATAGCTTCGATGAGGTAGACTTCAATACTCATACCAAAGTGCTGATTAAAGTTAGAGGACAGTTGTACAGTCGCTCTGCCACGAGCGTATGTTGATAAACAGTTTCCTACACCTTCTATTGGTATTTCGCATTTATTCCTACGAAGAGCCAAATTGTTAAAAAAGCGTAAAGTCATGAAACTAACCTGGGAGCCTGGATCGCATAGTAATCGACACTGATGCACATCGCCAAAGCCATCAATTATTCGTGCAAAAGCTGTTGCCAAAAGGATGACACGATCATTGAAAATCGCGAAAGTCTTTATGGAGCCATCTAGTCAGATATAATTTTGAGGAGCTTGAGTCGTTGATGGTTTTGAAACGGCCGGTGACGCTGATGTAGTTGTCATAGCAGCTGAGCCGGTTCCAGGCTGTGATACCAAATGTGATGATGTACGACGGCAAAGCAGCGTGTGATGTCTTCCATTACATTGGCGGCAATTCTGTGAGCTACATTCCTTAGTTGCATGTCCTGGTCTTAAACAATTAAAACACAGGTTGGACCCTTTAAGTTTTGGAAAGCGCTCGGCCACTGGAAGTGCTAAAAGTTGAGAGCAGCGGCTGATGCGGTGCGAGTTATTATTACAAAATTCACAATTGCCGGGTGCAGTGGCAGCCAAATTAGATTTCACCAAGCGATGTGAATGCTTTAAAGTGTTTGTATTAATTCTCTCGCCATATTTGTCGTTGCGGTCGACTGCATTCCATCGCAGTACATCCGATGCCAAACTATGAGCTCGTTTTTCGACAAAGCCTAGCAAATCATCAAGTTTGGGTATATCGTTCGAAGTTCGACTCATACCCCAAGCCTGTTGTGTCGCTGTAGGAAGCTTCGATGTAATAATAGGCACTGCTAATGCATCCCATTGGTCCACTGGTAACTGCATAACAGTTAATGCCCGAAATGCTTCTCTCACCGTATCCACCACAGTGAGCAATGCCGATGTAGATTCAGTTGGTTCTCGTTTCATGCCAATAAATCGAGAGACATGGATTTCTGCCAGTTGTTTTCTGTTGTCGTAGCGAGCCTTCAATGCTTTCCAGACGTCTTCATAGCCACCAGTATACATTCCGCCAACCAATGCTACTGCATCGCCTTTTACTGCTTCGCGAAGTTTGCCGAGTTTGTACGCTTCTGGAAATTCCTGCCCATGTACAAGGGTCTCAAATGCATCTTTAAAAGCTAACCAATTTTGTAAAGTACCATCAAAACTCGGAACGGGCAGAGGGTCCAATTTCAAGTCCATGGTGGACGACGATGTCAAGGATTGTTTGACCGCACCATCAATGCCTGGATTCGGATTAGTTTGCGCAATGGAAATTAGTCGATGCAATTTAGCCATTGAAGTATTATAATGCTCTTCCATGTCATCCCAAAGATTCATGTGGACGCCAACTTCAGAAGGTTCTGCTGCATCCATTAGAATGTCATGAGTGGCCACAAAACGATCATAATGCAATTGCAATGAATTCATCTCTTGCCGAAGACTAAATTCATCTCCAGTAAAATCATCTGCTGCTACCTTTGCTGAAATGCGCAAAATCGAATGAGATGCAGAGGTACGCCTGTTAAGCTCTGCCATTGCCGTAATAGGTACAGTTCTGCTTGTAGAACTTCGTAGAATATTAACTGCAAAGTGTACCGCTATGACGCCACTATTTAACAGTTTGTATCAGTCCTCACAGGAGGCACCAAAAAATGTATGAAATTTAGTTTTTCACACACGCAGAGGAATGAAAGTTATTGTTGGAACTAATTATTGTTCTATTATCTTCCCTATAATAAACAACACTCTAAGCACTTTATATAACTTTAATATTTATTCAAGAGTAAGCTAATTATTAATTTAAATTAAGAGCTACAACCAGCCACTAGTAAATTCAAAATAAGAGTGAGCGTTATCAAAAATAGAAAAAAAAAGAAGATTATTTAGTAGTTGACAGAAAGCGACTGATGAGCGAGACGGCTGTATTTCATCTTTTCCGCAGGTGTTGCCAGTTTATTTTTCTGTCGCCAAGGGACTTGCGCCTTCGTCTTTGAAGTCACGAACATATTGCATTGTTGAAAAACCCTTCACTCCAAAAATAAATGAAGAGTAAGGATTACACTCCTTCCTGGGACAAAGTGGAGTTGAGTTTAATGTATGTTATGAAAAAGAGAAGCAATATTTCAATTAATGACACTGATTTTTTCGAAGAATTTTCATGTGTACAAAATTATGTTTCTTCAGAAAAAATTTTTGAATGGAAGGAGAGCCAAATTAGTGCTGGAGATGGGTGGGTTGAAATTTTCAAGTTTTTCAATGAAAAAATGATACAGTATCAAAACATTTCAAAAATCGTAGTTTTGTTTATGCCTTCCTGGGTCTAATTCCCCTATAGAGACAGTTTTCTCAATTTTAAACATTGTATGGACAAACGAAAAAAACAACATGAAAATTGAAACAATCAGGTCCATTTTAATTTGCAAATGCAATTATGAATTAAATTGCATCGAATTTAAGAATTATTAAAAAGGAAAGCCAGAATTTATTAATAAAATGTATTCTTCCGAAAAGTACATATTTTAACAATATTAATATATTGTAATTCAATGTCAAAGTTGTTTTATTAGCCAATATCATATAAAAGAGTTTAAGGTTTTGTTTATTTTTTTTTTGTAAATAAGTTAGAGACTGAAAAAATCTGTGTTATTTTTATGTTTGTTTTGTTTTGTTTATTATCGATGAAAGTTCCTTTTTTGTTTAGTTTATAAATACATAAACCTAATTATACTATATTTATTAATTAATTTATATTATATTATATTTATTTACTATTACTCAATGAAATACCAAAAAAAATCTTGAAAACTGGTCAACATTTTTCATTTTTTGGGTACTGTTCATTATTTTGTCTCGGGAAATATGGTCACCGTATACTTTAATGTAAAAAAATAATATAAAGGGTTTTTACATTTTACATTACATTAAATTAATTTTCACAGTAAATCTGTAGGGATCTGGCTAGGCCCATTTGTCGGTCCGAAAATGTACTTTTTTAAAGACCTTAAAAGGTCCTTTATAATGACTTTTCTAAACCATAATACAGCAAGAATTGAGTGTAGAATTACATTCTTTACCTCGAAAGGCTTCCAACAAAAATTTACAAACAAAAGCCAGCGTCTGTGATTAAGAACATTAATATTATTTTATTAAGAGAAATATAATATAAGATAAACTTACCTGTGAATCAGCGCCCTTGTTTTCAGCCGATTTCTTGAGGGAAGTTGTTTTCTGTATCATGGTATTCAATTGGCAGCAACCAAAATGAAACACTAGGCAGACGCTAAAAAAGTCGATTATTGTTATAAATATCTTCTAGACTGAGATTTAAATTACATTTTTAAAGGACTTATGTATTTGGCTAAGAATTCAATGTAATGATTCAATGATTGACATTTTCATCATCTACCCGTCCTTATTTGAAAAATCCTTTAGTAAAGAAGGTTTTTTCTACGAAGTTTAGGAAAAAATTACGATCGAATGAATTAAATGTAATCCGTAAGAAACAAAGTAAGCAAAATATTCTTTTGCTTAAGAGATGTTTTTCAAACGTACCTATTTGAACTCCGAGTCGAATAAGTTTAATTGGTTTCTTCTAATTTCGAGATTAAATAAGAAACTGGTCTATCGTTTATTCAAAGATATAAAAAAAATTAAATTTGTTATTTCTGTGGTCACAAGGAATAACCGCTAAAGTCAGTTTTGCTCATTTTTCAGAAGAGCAGTTTAAAGTTTTTGATAAACTTGCGAAATTACAAACGACTCTATCTGGCGATCGGAAACTCCGATTGAGTTGAAACAAAAAGTGACATGAAGATAATTTTATTATGTCTTATTTCACATTTAAATTTTGTCGAAAAATAAGCTTCCCACGATTTTATTGACAAAAATAACACTTTAGTTGTTATGGCCTTTTATGTTTTTCATCATATAGAATCTAATCTCGAGTTTAGTTGTTTTTCCATTTTAAAGAAATGTTTTGTTCTGCTCTTAAGTCTACTTTAGCTGTTATTCCTCTTCTATTGTGTTAAATTTACAGTTCTTATGTCGACTTTAGTTTTTATTCCTAAATTAATTATGAAAAATAATCGACTATGTTCTCAGCAGAGAATAAGAATGAATTTCGAGTTAGAATACGTTTTATTTATTAAAAAACACATAGAATTAAAAATACAAAAAGAACAAACTTTACTTCATGCAATTATGCAATGTAAATTCATTAAAAAAAGTAAAATATTGGACATAATTCAGTTAACAACCAAGATTAAACAAGTGTTCTTCAATTTTCATCGTCACTACGCAGATCTGGATGCATGTTGAGCTCAGTGGAACTCGTTTTAAGGTTTTTATAAAATGAATGAAACTCTGGATTTATATACTGCAATAAATCCATAAGATCTTTTTTTTTGTCTGAAGATAATACTGGTGGGTCTTCAATATTTTTTAGATTACCCAGTGTTAGTGTCGATGCTCCTCTTTTGATCAATGGTAAAAGGTTAAACGGTTCTTCAGGATTTAAGTTCGTTTATAAAAAATTGGTTGTAGTTGTTCGTATAGCGAATCCACCTTACCGAGTTCCATATAAGCTTTTGGCCATCTGAGTTACACCTTTTCCAGTTGAAATTATTTTTTGAAATTTCACTAAAGTTGAAGAAATCGCTTTCTTTCATTTCAGCAACTTTAATTTTTGAATTTATAGTTCCGATGAACTGATACCAGTCCCTTGGCACACTAATTTCGACACTGGATTTTTTCTTTTTTCGTTCAATTAATGCATGATCAGAATCACACTCGAGGTGTGTGTGGCCAGGTTCCAAAAATTTATGATCTATAATATATTCCAATGAAGGATTTTCTTTTATGAACAGAAGGAACATAGCAGAGACATAGGAATTTTTATTTTGGCCTGAACATGAGTCACTATAGAACGTTATTTTATTGACGGAAGAAGGTAAAGATTGTATATGTTTGAAAACGCATGAAGCAATCTCATTTCCACCCCTTCGCGCAATTCCCTCGTGCCACATAAAACAGCCGGAACCATTCGTTTTTAAGTCGTGGATTGTAAGATTGAAGGTCCAAAGCTGCCTTTTATAGAAACTAACTGAGTTTCTCAAAAATGGTGTTGGTAGGCACTGTTGTAAATCAAACGCGAACGCTGCCATATCGTTGTTTTGTCTAGCATTTTCTTTATCGACCCTTTTTTGCTCAAAGCCAAAATCTCCCTTTGTCACATGAATTAACTTCTGCTCCACCAGAACTTGTTTTTCTGTTTCATTCTGGGCTATTTTTATCTTTGACAGAAATCCGTCGCAAGTTGCACAAGTGTCAAGTTTGTGAGCTTTGAATTTTAAATTCATTGTTTTAAATATCTCAGCATATTTGGTAAGGCTTACAGGATTAGAAACTTCATTACTATACATCCGATGCACTATGGAGAGATTTAAACTACCATGAATATATTTTTTAGATGTGTGAAGACGGCTGTAATGGCTTTCATACGATGGGAACTTATTTATGTGGTTGCACACTTCCTCTTCTTGATCCAATGTTAATTTGTTCATAGGAATCCCTTTACCCCGACAATTCTTAAACGGTACGCTTGGACTTGAAACTTTTTTTGCTATTACGTTTCTAATGAAACTCTCCGTTTCAGAAAAACAGATCGTAAAATGTGTTCGGCAAACTTGTGTTCTCATACCATCATATTCTAAAAAGTACTTGACAGATTTTTCACGACGTCGCTTTCTTTGGCTTGCGTTAAATAGAGTATCACATTTTTTATCTTCTAGAATCAGAAGATTTCCAATATAAAGTACTCTCTGGTCATAGGTTCCCAAAGCCCAATAATGTTTAAATAATCGTTGTATCTGCTCGAATGAAATTTTATCTCGACAGTTGCTTCGACACATTTCAAAGGGTTTTGGAGCTCTAGCATGTACATATAACTTTCCCAGAAAGTGTTTTATATGATTTTCCAGCGTTCCTTAATTTCTGACGAAAGCGTTTTTTATTCTTTATTTTTGATTTCGGATCGTCATTGCTAATCGGGAAATTCAAAACCGCTATTTTCACTTTCGGGGTGCGAATCAGAAGAAGTAACATTATTATTTATTATATAACCAGGGTCTTTTGCAGAATCATCGGAATTTTCCCATTCTGGCAACTTATCATATGTTGTATTTAAAGATGGAGATATTGAATTTCTATTTTCAACGTTGAACTCACTTGAATGACCTAAAACAATGGAAAACTTGAAAAGTGTTCTTAAAGAAAAAAATAGCGTTCTTACGTTTGAATACATTTATGTCGAAGTCAAATCCGTTCATCGATGATTTAGTTTCATTGGGTATCTCAGGAAAGTAATCATTCTTTTCTGATATAATTTCGTCGATCGAATTCGAATATTGATAAATTGAATTTTTTTGCGGCCATTGGTATATCGACTTTTTTGTGAAATTTGTTTCCGGGGATACAGGAAATGTGAAAGAACTTGTTTCAATGTTTTCTGTGCAAATGAGAAAAAAACTTCGACATTTCCTTAATAAAAATTAAAATATACATCGTTTTACCAATATCTTTCTTTAGTTCTGGTGTGGAAGTTCTTTGCATCACAAAAACCTTTCTTAAATGAGTTTCTTTTTCTGTAAAAAAAATTGTATTCAAATACCAAACATTCAAGAAAAAAAGAGAAAAACATTCAAAATATAAATGCCAACCACGATAAGGGTTGATTCATACGACATCGCCTATACTGCGAGAAGTTCTTGCTTCAGCTGAACGACCTTGAAGCAAAAGGTTTCGGTGTCAACGCGACCAACGCAACGGCGACGGCGCGCACGCCGCGCCAACGTGGCGCGCCGTTGTGAAATCAGACATCCAAAAAGTTGGCGTGTCTAGGCAATGGTAACAAAGTAGCTCATTGTTTTTTGTAACTATTTTGTGATGAGGTCGGAATTGAGATTCGTAATTTTATTTCCGATTTAAGGCAAGCTTATTCATTTCTTCCACATAAAATCAAGTACATACGTTCAAAATATCAAAAATATCAAAAACCGGTATCTCCAAAAGGACATTCAAACTAAAAAAAAAAAACATTAAATCAATCTTACTCTCAGCTCTTGCTTTTTCTTTAAGCATTCGTGCCAGCGCCAAAAGTCTTTGCGATCGAGACATTATTAATTTTAATTAAGTTTTTTTCAAAAAATTAGTATTTATAAAAACACTAGGAACAACACAAAGGACAACTAAGCTCGTTTAAGAACACAGGAAAAACACAGCACTAAAGTCTACTTTAGACAACACTTATTCTATATTAAGATATAGAAAAAGAACTAAGCTATACCTAAGAAACACTTTTATTTATTTTGTCTTACGGAATAACAACCAATCTCGAGATAAGGTTTTCACTAACTGAATTACTGACGGGGAATAAAAACTAAAGTCAATTTAGGTTCTTCGTGCATCAGAATTTTATTTTGGAATAAGCGCTATACTGCAGATAGGAGACTCTTTTTGCTTATTCTTTCTTGGGGAGTAACCACTAAACTGGAGTTAAGTCGTTATTCCCTTTTACAAAAATGAAAAAAATACAAAATATTAAAACGGAAAAACAGCTAAACTCAAGTTTAGCTATTTTTCCGCCACAAACAAATGTAAAAATTGTATGAATTTAACGAGGAAAAACAACTAAAGTCAAGTTTAGTCTTTATTCCTTAATGTAAGTCTTACAAAAATATTATCTTAACTCAACTTTAGATAATAAATTTCGTCTTTTCTGAGTTTAGTTGTTTTTCCTTAATCTCAACTTAAAAAAGTGACTTAAGCTATTATGTTTTTTTGAAATTGTGGCCACATTTTTAAAGATAGAAAGCTGAAAAAAATTTACAAAATAAAAGTACGCTGAATATAATGGCATCAAAATCTCAATTTCGTCTAAAGTCGACTTTAGCGGTTATGGCTTGTGGCCACAGATTTATTCAAACAAAACAAAATAATTTACAAAAACTTATTTTAAGAATCTAAAATTGAATGGTTTGATTTGCAAAAACGAAATTATGGAATTGTCGTTTTTACAAGAATTCCATAATTTGTTCTTGTTTTTTCCACCACTCACATGTATTCACCGACACGGAATTTGAGAGAGTTCACCTCAAATGGAATTTGATGGTGTTTCATTTAAGACGGGTACCGGTTGGCTCTCTTGATAAGTATATTTTGCTTTGATTCAAACATTGAAGCCGCTTGGAAGGATTTACTCCCTATGTGTTCTAAATTGTTTTTCAATGGGCGCGGGTAGATTTTGGAGACCCGTGGCGGCCTATTTTTTTTTAGATCTGTCAAAATTTTTGTCATCAATTTTTGTTTATCAGTTGCTTATGCCAAATCATCATGGCAAGTTACACCATTGAACAGGACCACAATTTTTCCCGAAAAATCTTTAGTGACGAGGAGCATTTTTGGATGAATGGCTGTGTTAACAAGCAAAATTTTACGTATATGGGACGACACCAAAACGCCCCACCGGCACACAGTGGTCTATTCATGGTCATTAACTGGACTTAATTCTGATTTGGTGTTTTTAAATTAGTTTGTATATAAGAAATATTTACAATTTAATTTAAAGTCATTTCCATTACTACAGGTAGTAGTAAGATGACGAAATTCATTTTTTTTTTGGATCAGAGGATATTAACATATTATGCAAACTATCGGTATTGGTTGCGATGCAAACTGTCTATTATGTCAGCTCCGTGCAACAAAATTTTGTGAACACTAGTGGGCATATAATACCAGCTATATTTCGATATAAAAAGTTTTGCTGTGTTCAAACATTATGAATGGAATTTGTTTGTATCAATTGTTAGTCCTGACGTCAAGGTTTTCAAAACAATCGAAAAACGTTCAACCAACTTTGTATCCAAGTCTTAAAAATGATCGGGCTGTGTTGCCGTCATTGGTGTTTCCTCCACCTTGTTTTGGAAAATCAACTAAAATTCCAAGCTCAGTTCTTAATGCGTCCTGCAAAAGTTATTTATTTTGTTTGACCGTCAATTTTCCTTCACACGCTCTGGCCTTCCAGTTTTTGTACGATATATATAAAAGAGCTTCCATAAATCGTATTTACGCGTGAACGGTTTGCAATCCAAACGAATCAGCACTGGTGTCTGGAGTTTTTTGTAGGCAAAGATCAAGATTATTTATATCTTTAGGCGAAGCTTTTTATATATAGCAAACTGAGCTAGACCTGTTTTCCATCACAGCATTGCAAGTCTTTCCATCCACCATTGTTTTAAAAAAAGAATGGTGCACAAAAACCGTTTTATCATTTAAAATTATGGTTGAAGTTTTAAGGTTGTTAAATTCATCTTGCATTCGGTTGAACTCCCTTTTTATCATTTCAATATATTCTTTTTCAAACTCGAAACGAACTGGGCGGCAGTATCTTGGAGAACATGTTCTCGAGTTAGTCCAGATATAATCGTTACAAGTTCCTTCTTTTTTTCAATTCTAATACTATGCACGTTTGCATTATCACTCGCTTCTGGATTTACTAAAAAGTTTTGTTTATATCGCGTGTGCCCTCCACTTCCATCTGATCCCCATTTCCAGGAACACACCAAGGAATCGCCATCTTCCAATTGAGTTTCAAAATCTTCTTGTTGCGCGTCAGACAAACGTTGCAGTGTCAAGTCCAATAAAGACTGCAATTTGATTTGACATAATGTTTCAGTTATAATCAAAGAATCGTTTGTGGGATAACACTTTTGTCTTGCGACTAGAACAGCATTATAAGATGGGTACATATTGGCGTTTCTTTCTTTTGCACTTTTTTATAGATCTGGCTTGGTGTTTTCTTAGCTTCAAAGTTCAAACCAGTGGTGGTCAAGAGCTTCATCAGGTGTGTATGGTTTCGTCGTTTTCGGAATTTCTGGATGTTTCAATGTTTTAAGTACTTTCGGGGAACATTCAACAACTTGTTTTTATCTCATCAGCTTTCGAACGGTTTCCTTCTTGCCTAAGCTTAGATTCCACAGCAAACAACAATTCTTCAATTCTAATTTTTCTTTTTAAGCTTTGTTGCCACATTCTTGAAATTCCTTCTCAGGTCTACCCTGTCTACTTGTTGATGGTCCTGGAATACCACGGAAAGGAATCTCAAACACTTTCTTAAGCCATGATTCTTCAAATTTTAAAAATTGTTCTGGAGATTTTTTTACTTTAAATTTTTTAAAGAGATGGCTTACTCGTACAAATGCCTTACTGTATGCAAGACATGTAATGCGATCCCTTTCTTAAGATTGGAAACAGACATTCTTGACATAGCGTACAGTAAAACAGCACTTGCACACTCAGTAACTGATGTTTTCAACAAGTTTTCATTCAAAATAAATGAAAAAATGTCTTCACGTAACAAAGGCAAATTTCGCCCTCAAAAGGGGGCATTGGTATCTATAAAAGAGAAAAAAGAAGCTTGCGCAATGTAGCGGCACTTAAATTTTGCTTTGTTTTAAGGGCGATATTCAAATCTTTTAATGACAAATATTTTGAGATTTAACTCCACATTACTTTTTTCACAAAGGTTTCAACACATGGGAATTTACACTGAAAAAACTCACTTTTTTTTGTTTGAATAACGCGCTTAATATTAATTCTTATTATTAATTCTTACCTATACTAGGTTCTGATATCTTTTCTTCAAATACTTCCACAACTTTTATTTCAATAAAATTACTCGTTAACACTTGAAAGGCAAATTCGTGAGTGAAGGAAATTTAAATGCTTTGCATTACAAAGCTCTGCATTGCCAAACTAACGGAAATAATTTAAAAAAAAATAAGCGTTCCTTGCTATTTGAGTAATAGGCTTAATGATTAACGGCTTTTTATTGACATCGAAAGACAAAAAAAATCTTAATTTCGACCAGCTAGCGTTGTACTAAATGGACCACTGTACTTATGTGACCACGGAAGAGTCATTGAAAATTGGACCACTCGGATCCGTACCACCGTAAGAAGCCGAGGCGGGCGTTTGAATGATGTCATATTCCACACTTAACGCACTTTTAATACAAAAATAATTTTGTTAATACCTCACACACAGCTTGTTTTATTCCATTTCAACCCTTCAGGTTAGTTCTTGAATCCAAGGAGAAAAGATGGCAATTTTAAATCAAAGAGGTTCCACAACAACTTTCAAGTAATGAAATCTTCAAATTAAATAATGATAGAGATACAAATTTTCATATTGTTTCTTATGAGATATCCACTACAAAAGGTTCCTTTATGTTATAAAACTGATTTAAAAAGAAAACTATTTCGTTTTTAAAAATTGTTATTGTATTCACAAATATTAAAGAGTATACCCTAAAATACTGCAAATAAAAAAATACATTTACAGTACATAATTATAGGTGGTATAGTGCTATGGGTGTAATTTTTAATTTTCATCTACAGTAAGACAAACCTTTGTAAAATGTTTTAAATCAAAGGCGGGGATAGAGGCTGGGATACGACCTATACTGATAAATTCCCATCCCATCTGTCGATTTGTCTTGCTTAAGACTTTTAAACAAAATATGCACAACAATATTTTTTGTGAGATAAATAATTTGAAGTCAATATCTTTCTGTGTTTTCCTAAGACTTTTGTCGATAACTATTTCATATCAGTTTTTACGTGTTATGTTAATTTGATTTTTTCTAAAAATTAATTAAAAATTACCAACAATATTTTGCATATGATCAAATAATTTGATTTCAAAATGTATTTTTGTTAACGAGATTTTTAGTCGAAACGCGTGTTATTTGCGGTGTTTTTGAGGTCATTTTCTTGCTGCAAGTAGTAGTCGTTGAAAATATCCAGCATCTCGGCACATCCAAGAGTATGGCTTTACCAGAAAGAGCATCCTGCTGGCTTGCTGTTATTTTCCATAGAGAGTCCACAAACAAATCATCACTCTTCACTTGGTCAGTGATTAATTTGAAAAGTTTCATGAAAATATCTTTTTGAGCTTTCTCTGTGGAGTTCTTCCAACAAACAACTGGTATAACATGTGGTATTAAACTACCACAAAGAAACCTTTGTAATTGGTTAGAGGTCTTGAGATGATATCTAGAATGCCATCGAGTGTCTTGCATCTTTCGCTGCAAGCATGATAACGTCTTTGTTGTCTCGTTGGAAACATTTATCGCCAGAACAAATTGCTGTCGTCCAAGGAGGTTCCAGCTGCGAAGTCATAAAATAAAATTAGGTGGCTTAACAGTCCCTTGAGAACTACAACTCTCAACCATTCCTGTGTGCGAGTACTGTTGTCAGGGATGGAGGGGACCTACAGTTTTAAGCCGAATCCGAACGGCTAATTTGTGAAAGCACTTTTGATGGCAAGAATTACTCTTGGAGAATTTGTCAATTCCTCGCAAGTGGCAGTACCCGTGAAAGAAACTTTAAATGGCATAGGCAGGGATCAAACCCAAGACCTCTGGCATGACAGTCCAACGCACTTTTTTTTTTGTTAAATTCATTTTTATTATTTCAATCTTAAATCTAGACAAAAATTCATAAAACTAGCCTAATTAACCATAACTTACAACTAACTTACTGGTCCCATACGGACACTCTAAGTTAAACTATAACACTTAATACTAATGCCTTTCGGCCCTAAGATCTATTTTACTTCAATTAAATTTAATTTATTTTTGTATTTATTAAAAAATTTGAAAAAAAAACTAATATCAATATCCTTTTTTATTTTTACTTAAAACTACTTAAAATAAGGTCCTTAATATAAAACTTAAAGCTAACTTAAACTACCTATTCTACCTATAAACTACTTAAAACTAGAACAACCACAGCAGCAAATCTAACTATCTAACATTTTTTGTTTTTCATATTTTGTTGTCCTTTTTTTTTCTTATTCCATGTTTTTTTTTGTGTTTTTTTTTTTTTTGTATTTTTTTTGTGCCACCATGCCTATTCTACTTAAAACTAAACCCTTAAACTATAAAACAAGTATGTAAGCCGGCCAAGGCTTAAAACCCCATCCCGATTACTTACTATCAAGTGCCGATTGAAGCCACGAAAACCGGTTCTCCTGCTTCACCCTTTCAGTTCTGTCCCGTTCGGAACCAGTCCAACGCACAAACCATCATGCTACGAGTACTATAGATGCGAAGTCAATAAACAATATTACTTTTTTCAAGTGTGGAGAACCTGGACATTTTGCATCACGTTGCCTTGGTGTTAGAAGCAGGAGTGGAAGCAGTTTTGTAGTTTCTTCAGATGTACGCAGAGTCGATGTTTGTCAAATTGATTCCCTTTCAGGGACACTAACACATTTTGGTAAGCAAATTTTATTTCATTATGATTCAGGATTCGACTACGTTCGATCATTGCTACAGAGTAGACGTGTATTTTTCGCTTGGAAATTGTGTCTCCTTCTTCATATAATCAATCCGCAAAAATAATCCAATCCAGTTTTAAAGTTAAAATTTTAATAAACTACTTTAATCTTTTTGTTTAAAGTGGAAGATCCAAGTGCAAAGTTTATAAAATTAACGCAAAATAAAAAATTATAATTCCGCCACTCGTATTGTGTCAATTTCATTTGTCCATTTCGCTCAAAAATGTCTCGCTCACCTAATGATGCCCCCAGTGCGCGCTTGAGAGGAAATAAAACGGACTCCCCTATCCCTCCATCGTCAAAAAATTCTCAAAAAACACTCAAAAATAAAACAATGTGCTCTGAAGGGGATAAAGGAATTAAAACACTGTGTACCACTCCCACACCCAGTTTACCTTGTTCCGAAGAGGACAACATTACTTCAACAAAAATTAACGATATGCTACGTAAACAAAGTGAATCCGTAATAAGTTATTTATCACAAGAAATAGCCAAACTTTCAACCAAATTGACTGAGACCGAGGAAAATATTTCTAAAAAAATCGATGAGCAAATCAGTGAATTGAGTGGATCAATTGAAAAAATAAACTCCAAAGTTGTTAATCTTGAGTCTGTGCTCCTCGACACTAATTCGGAAATTACTCAACTCAAATCAGAAATTTCTACCGTAAAAACTTCACTCACTGTCGTCACCACTAAATGTAGTATATCCAAGACGATAATAAACGAGAACTCTTCTGATATTTCCGACCTTAAAAAAAATCTTGAACGTGTCACTGGCGAACTGTCTACTGTAAAAAAAAACACTTTTTACACAAGAAAACCGTATGGTAGCCACCGATGCCATACTTTTTGGTATCCCTCACTTGGCAGACGAAAACCTCGAATCTATGTTTCACTCACTTTGTTCTTCGATTAAATGCGAGCTACCGAGTCTCGTTAAAATTTTTCGCACCAAACCGAGAGGTAGCTCCTTAGATTCAGGGATTATAATTAAATTTAAGACACCATATGAGCGAAACAATGTTCTCAAATCGATAGGTGTTTTTTGTAAAGAAACTAAAAAAGAACTTTGTTTACAACACGTCGGTATTAATTCCTCTGGCTCAATACACTTGCGCGAATGCTTAACTCATCACAGTCAACAAATCTTACATGCTGCTTTGAAGCTGAAAAAAAGTAAACACATTGCTTCTGTTTATACTTCACACGGATCTGTATATGTCAAACGTAAACTGGTAGAAACTGCTGTAATGATCGACAACATTGAAGACCTTGATAGCATTGCCAGCTTAAATGATGATACTGAAGTTAAATAATTTTGCCTACATTAAATTCTTTTTTTTTTTTTTAAATTCATTACTATCCAAATTGTTTCTCTCTTTTCTTTTATTATTATTTCTTTTTATTCTCTTACTTATAATTTTTAGTCTCAGTTAAGTAATTTTTCCTTTTTTTGCTTTATATTTAAAATATTTCTTGTACATTTCTCTACATTTAGGTATTACTTTATTTTGTATCCTTGCTTTTTTCCCTGCTTCAACTCATTGTAAAAATATTGTTGTTCTATCATTTTTTCTTTTAATAAATATAATTCTAATGGATGTATGCTTAAGTACTATGATTAAAGTCCTCAGAGGACAATGCTCTGGACTGCATGTATGTCACATTAATGCACAAAGTCTTCCTAAAATTGACGAGTTCCGCTTTCTGTTTGAAAATTCTTTGGTTGATGTGGTGTGTGTGTCTGAAACTTGGCTCAGGGAAGAATTTAGTGATGCAATGTGTAGCTTAGGTGGGTATTGGGGTTTTCGTTGTGACAGGGTTGGTCGCGTTGGTGGTGGAGTTGCAATGTATGTTAAGGATGGTATTGTTTGTAAATTAATTGAAGTATCCCCTGCGGGCTCTGATATTGAATTCTTATTCCTCGAACTTGCCAACAATAATACTAAAATTCTTGTTGGTACTGTTTATCGACCTAATAAGTACGTTAACTTGTTGCCATTTATTGCTGAACTTGAACTTATATCTTCAACGTACCCCGATATTATTTTGAGTGGAGATTTTAACAGCGATCTCCTGGCTGAGAAAAGTCTTATCGTAGAAATGAGTTCTCTCAACTTATTCTCTGTTAACACAACTGTACTTACTCATTTCTCTGAGAACTCCTCTTCATTGCTGGATTTATTCCTCACCAGCCCTAAAAGCAAAGTTCTTCTTTATGATCAGTTATCCACACCTGCCTTTTCGAGACATGATCTCTTATACCTTGCCTTTGATTTTGATATCATTTCTTTACCTCGTACATTTTCATATACAGATTTCAAAAACATCAACTACCACCTCCTTGAAGAACAAGTCCTAAGCATCAATTGGAGTACATTGTACTTTCTTCCTTGTCCCACTGACCAAGTTCAATTTCTCAACACTAAAGTTTTAGAACTTTTCAATTCGCATGTTCAATTAAGAACTAAGACTATCTTACCCAAGGGTGTACCGTGGATATCTAATGAAATTCGATTGCTTTTGCGACAACGTGATATTACATATAAATGTTGGAAGCGCTACCGCTTAGAAGAACACCGTAGAATTTATTGTTCAATTCGCAACAAAGTTGTTTTTGAGATAAGAGCAGCTAAAACAAGAACTTTTTCTAGCCAGCTCAATGCTTCCCTAAGTGGTAAGCTTTTGTGGCAAAACGTGCGTAAACGTAATATTGGCATTGGAAAAGCTAAATGTTTTAATCTTGATGCAGTGAACCCTGATGAGTTTAATCGACAGTTCTTATCTTCGCAGTCAAATAATAACACCCAACAAATAACACCTCAAGGAATTAGTCATCATTCCCAGTCTACTCATTGCCCTATGTTTTGTTTAACTTCGGTTAGCTGCTTCGATGTGCTTGAAAGCATTCTCTGCATAAAATCCAAGGCAGTCGGACTTGACGAAATACATCCCTCATTCCTGAAAATAATATTACCTGCACTTCTCCCGTATATAACTCATGTCTTTAATTCGATATTTACAACTGGTATATTCCCCACGCAGTGGAATTTCCATCCTTTCCTTTTTATCAAAGGCTTTCGAAAAGCTTGTGCAAAAGCAAATCAATCACCATATTTCCAGACATAGCATACTTTCCCCTAGACAATCTGGATTTCGGCAGAAACACAGTTGTACTACTGCTGTAATAGGTGTTTCTGAAGAAATACGTATTGCTCTTGACGAAGGACAGGTATCTTTCTTGGTCTTACTTGACTTTTCTAAGGCATTTGATACGGTGAACCATCAATCCTTATGTCACAAGTTATCTGTATTGTTTAATTTATTTCGTCTTACTTAACAGATAGGACACAAGCAGTGGCAGTGAATGATAATTTATCGGAATTTCTTTCTGTATCCAATGGCGTTCCACAGGGATCCATCCTAGGGCCCCTTCTCTTCTCATTATATATCAATGAGCTCCCTACTCTTATCAAGCACTGTTCGATTAATATGTATGCTGACGATGTGCAACTAGTTTTAAGCTGTCCATTGGGTTTGATAGAGCACGGGGCTTCCTGTATGAATGAAGATCTTGCAGAAATTGCACGGTGGTCAAACATAAGCAGTCTTATTTTGAACCCCAAAAAATCCAATTGCATTATTATTTCAAAAAAGCCATTAGATCTGTCATACTTTCCCTCCATATTTCTTAATGGCGACAAAATTAGGTATGTTGAAAGTGTTAAGAACCTTGACGTGACCTTTAACAGGAGCTTAACCTGGGATAATCATATAAATGTATCGGTTGGAAAGACGTATGGTGTACTTCGTACTCTGTGGGCCTCACATTCCTATACCCCCTTTAAAACCCGATGTCTTCTTGCAAAATCACTTGCTGTGTCCATCCTCACCTTTGGCTGTGAATTATTTTACAATTGTAGCTTTGCCTCCAAACGCAAACTCCAAATCGCATTTAACAGCATAGTACGTCATGTTTTTGGACTGCGACGTTTTTCGCATATTTCTAACTATACCAATTATTTGTATAATATGTCATTCGATAGTCTTCTACAGTTTCGTTCTCTGAGTCTCTTGTCAAACATTATCTTGTCACATCAACCAACATATCTTTATGAAAAAATTAGGTTTACCTCTTCAATCAGATCAGCTCAGTTGATTCCTCTTCGGTATTCTTGTTTCACTTCCGGACGTCAGTTTTTTATTAGTACTATTCGATTGTGGAATTCTTTACCACGTGATATAAGAAGGATTGATAGTTCAATAAGATTTAGAAACAAGCTTAAGGCTTATTTTTCTTCGTATGCCTAGTAATATTATTAACTAAATTTTTCAATTTCTCGTTTGAATTCTTTAATATTTTTCAAATATATTTAATTTGGTAAAATAAAACAATGTAAATTTATAATCTAAGATTTCATTATACTTTTAACTTTTTTCTTACAGATTTAACGTCATGTAGCTCTCATTTAACTTCCTTATTTTATGCTTAGCACTATTTTATAAGATATGTACATATCTTACTGTGTTTAAGCTATTCATTGAAATAAATAAATAAATAAATAAGTGCTCAATTGTAAAAGAATCAATCAGTTGCAAATTTAAAGGAAAACATTTTGGAAGTATTGTGAGCATGACTGGAATTTGTCCAAAAAAGTGTAAGGAGTACTATTCAGATTTTAGCTAATGTGGTAATAGATGGAATTCCCATTAAAATTCTATTTCATGTTTTACCTGATAACTGTATGGGGCATGATGTTTTGATTAGCCGTGAAATTTTGAAACAGGGATAAGCTATACATATGACTGATGATATTTTGTAATTTAGCAAAATTATAGTTGTTCAAGAATATAATTCAGTAAATGAAACCATTGATTGTCAGAAAATTGATGCAGATATTCTGGCAGAATTCAAATGGTTGCTTTCTGTTTTAAACGAATTTAAGAGTTTCTTTATTTACGGTACTCCTTGTATGCATATAAATCTTGAAGATCCAAATAAGACTGTGTATGGTCGTCCTTATAGACTAAATACAGATAAACGAAAAATTGTACGTGATAAGATAAAAGAACTTCTAGCAGCTAATGTTATTCGTTCAAGTTCATTCCCATTTTCTAGTGCATTTGCTGTGCTCGTGAAAAAGAAGGATGGGTCAAATCGCATGTGCGTTGATTTTCTTGAGTTAAACGACAACACCTTTCCTCAAAGATTTTCCTTGCCTTGATACAGGATCAAATTGACCGACTTCACGGATGTTTTTATTTATATATATATATATATATATATATTAACTAAATATGTATATATATATATTAACTAAATTTTTCAATTTTTCGTTTGAATTCTTTAATATTTTTCAAATATATTTAACTAGCTGACCCGACAAACGTTGTTTTGCCAAATAAATAATTTCTAGAAAATATTTTGATAGAAATAAATAACTTATTGTAAGTGTGTAGGATGTGGTATATAAGTAGGATAGGTATAGAGCACTGTAAAAGGTGACAAAATATTAAAATAACAAATCACCAAGCAATTTTTTTTAATTTATTAAACTCAATTCTTTAAAATTATATACATATCGCTAATTACGACTATACTACAAAAAAATAATATCAATCCCTTAATGCAAGACAGTGTACAATATATTTTGTGATCCCATCTTTCGCCAATACAAACAAACTGGATGGTTTGTCCACTCGAGAGCACGCCACTTACATATAATTGTACGTTAAAAACATGAAGTGCTCAAATCTAACCCGCATACAGACATTGTTTGGCCTTGAGACTTATTGATAGTCATTGCAAATGCCAATCTAATTGGAAATTGAAGGTGTTTGAATTGAATTGGCACATCTGTGGGTAAAATAGGGATTCGTGGTAATAATATTTTTTCACCTCGGAATTTGCCATTTAGAATTATGGCTTCCATAACATTTTTCATTAATTTTTTAATTACTAATTTCGTGTCGTTGCACAACCGTGGTGGGTTCAAATTACGAAGCAAAATTACCGGAGATCCAACCTTCAGTTGTAAATTATGCGCTAGAATGCCTGGTAAATCTAATGAGTTCAAAAACTCAGTTGGATAATTTACAGCTTCGGTAGAATCACAAACTGTATCAATAGATTTGTATGACACCAAGACTCCTGGTAACAAATGTTGTATCTTGAGATTTAATTCGTTGACATCCACATTTTTTTCTGCTAAAATTGCTGTTTCTGCCGGCCACTCATGATTTGTATATTATCTGTGTACATCGGGAAATATCTGGTCAATGAGAGCATCTTGCGAATCAATAATCGTGGAGAAATCGATCAGTGATTTTATGCATCCAATTTCATCTGTATTATCTTTTCCGTCACCTATATCTAACAGTTGTTTTGAGAATGTTTCAGCGGATGGATCTTGAAGCATTTCAACACGCATATTTACTTTCAGTTGTACTTTTTCGACATTACGCCACAGTGACGATGATTTTAAGCACGCGTTGATCTCATCAGCGTACGTTGAACGCGGAATAACGGGAAGTGTTTGTCTGAAATCACATGAAAGGAGTAACAGAGTGCTGCCAAATAGTCTGTCGTTATTTTTTATATCTTTCAATGTCCCGTTTAACGCCCCAAGCGAATGTTTGTGTGCCATAGTGCATTCATCCCAGATGATAATTTTACACTGTTTCAGCACTGTGGCCATGGATGATTGTTTTTTTTTTATATTGCACACCGCGTCTGGGTTATTTTGAATATTTAGTGGCAGTTTAAATGCTGAATGAGCTGTTCTGCCTATATCCAATAAAGTTGCCGCGATTCCAGAAGATGCAACAGCCAATTGAATTGGATACCATTATTTGATCCTATTTTAGCAAGAATTAGCGAAATAAGGAATTTTTGCCAGTTCCACCTGGTGCATTAAAAAAAAGAGCATGATGAGTTGAAAAATGGTTCTTTATTCTTAATTCATTAGTGGGACATTGCGGGCAACAACGCTGCCATTTCTACAGTATTGTATTGTAGTTCACCATTCAATTCAGTGTCTATTAAATCAGATGCATTTCGATTTGGTGAATGCATACCGAAATTACTGAGTGGTAAGTTGGCAATGATAATGCAAAGATCGTCAATAGCAATCAATGCTTCATTGTACATAGCATCACTGAATACTATCGTAAGATCGTTGCACCTTGTACGATGTTGATGCAATTTAACAATAGCACTTAGGAATATAAAAAATAGATAAAAACCTATTCTCAGACCTACCGATTGTATATGCAAAATTTCATTGAAATCGGTTAAGCCGTTTCGGAGGAGTATGGCAACTAACACTGTGACAGGAGAATTTTATATATTAGATTTATCAGCAAAGAGTAAAAACTAAAAAATAAAAAAGAATTGGATACTCTTACTATGGTGGGTCTATATGGGTTAGTTTAAAACAGTTGGATAAACAATATTTTTTGTTTTTCTATTTTGAGCATGAATAAATAAACAGGGGTATCGACTCTGGAACAGGCAACATAAGGTTGGCCATGTGAAAACATGATTCCTCCAAATTGACACCACAAACTTGAAGTGTTTGCCCTTGGGCCTTATTTATGGACATCGCAAATGATAAACGCACAGGATATTGTAATCTTTTGAATTCAAATGGCATATCAGTTGGAATCACAGGGATACGCGGTATCAAACACACTTCTTCTTTTGATTTACCAGTTAAGATTGTAGTTCAATCAAATTTGGCAATAACTTTTTCACTGCCAATCTGGTGCCATTACACAGTTTTGGTGGATTAATATTTCGCAATAATAAAATCAAAGAACCAATTTTCAGATTCAAGCAATGCGGTGGTATACCAGCCGGTTCCAATGAATTTAAAAATTCAATTGGATAATTCATTGCCTCATCTTGATTCATAACACTGTCAATTGATTTATATGTCGTGACTACACCTGGCAGTTTCGCTTGAATTTGAAAATTAATGGCATTGACATGAATGTTCTTCGGTGCTAAAATGGCGCGTTCTCTCAACCAATCATGATTTCTGTAATTCTGAAGAATATTCGGAAAAACACATTCAATCGACTCATCTATAGATTGCGCAATTGTACAAAAATTGTTCGGTAAAGTGATCAATCCGTTGGTACTGTCGATTGGTATTTTGCCATCACCAATTTCTAACAATTGTTTTGAAAACTCATGGGCATTTTCATCATTATGTAGGTGAATATGCATATTAATGTTCAGTGTCAATTTTCGTACATATTTCCAAAGAACTGATGACTTCAAACAGGCTTTATTTCATCAGCAGGAGTTGATCGAGAAATGACAGGCAATGTTTGACGAAAGTCCCCTGACAGCAATATCAGAGCACCACCAAAAAGCTGTTGATTACCGGGTAAATCTTGCATTGTTCGATTAAATGCTTCTATTGATTTTTTATTCGCCATTGTGCACTCATCCCATAAAATAATTGACGTTAATCGCAGAACTTTTGCCATAGCAGAATTTCTCGAAATATTGCAAGTTGGAGTTTCAATCACCTTTACATTCAAAGGCAATTTTAATGCAGTGTGTGCGGTCCGACCACCTTCTAATAAAGTAGCAGCAATTCCCGAAGATGCAAGTGCTAATGCAATTTTCTGTTCCGATCGAATAGTCGCTAAAATCAATGATACAACGAAAGTTTTGCTGTACCACCAGGTGCATCCAAGAAATATAATCCACCTGCATTATTGGAAACGGCTTGCATGATTGTGTCATATACATGTTTTTGTTGAATATTCAATTTGGTGCTATTACAATTTTGTGATTATCAGATGGCATACGAAACGATCAAGAGCAATTTTGAACAATTGAACTAATGCGTTATGCTGATGGAAAAACCTTTGTAGCTCACGAATAATTTCACGTCTTGTATTTGAAACTATTGCACAACGTTGATCCAATTCACGATTTTCATCACCAATAAAATAAATTTTGCAAAAATTGATGATCAGCGTCGGGGTATGGCAATAACGAACCAGCTTGATGATACATCTGGCCCTGAATCTGTTACATGTATGCAATTTTAGGTAGATGTTGAATCAGAATTTGTAAGACCTTATGATTCAGATTGATATAAACATGGGACAGTCCTGTTGAGGTATTTACCTAAAAAGTCGGCATACAATTATCTCTAATAATTTTAGTAGCACCAAAAGAAGTCATTTCAAATGCCGAATTGTATTGTTGAATATTACTCAAAAACTGCTTCGACGTTTGAGATGTACCAAAAATAAATGAATACAATGGTTCGGGTGGAGTTTCTAATGTTGGCAATCTCACTTTGCCATTAGCACAACATATTCCGGGCGTTTCACCTGGAAAGTTAGCCGCATCGCAATGTGGACATATTGCGTCCATCATTCCAATGTATCCGTACATACTATAATCAATCTGACTATTGTAATTAAAAGCAGCACGCAGCATTTCATCCAAAACAGCACGACGTATTCGTGATTAAGTTCAGGTACAGGGTCAACAGATCTATTCTGTGCAGTACGTTCACGCTGCGATGCATTAGCTTGTGCGCGTTCATCTGTCATCTGAGATCGTCTTAATAATGCCACTTGATTTGCATTACGCGTTCGCCGACCTATGTTTGGTCGTCTTGCTCGTGGCATTTTACCTTCACTCAACAACTCAACAATATTTTGGAAAATATAAACACAAAGCAATAACTCAACAATATTTTGAAAAATATAAACACAACAAAGCAATAATTATCGCTGATAAAATGAAATGACATATGATGACATTAAATTTGTTTGACAGAACTAACGTTACTTTTTTGTCTTCGATTGTTTTGTCAAAGGTTCAAATTGGCTTTTAAGTATTAGTACAAATTGTTTGTATATGGGAGTATAGAAAGATGTTGATTTTACACTTTTTCAAGATATTTTTTAATTTTCTCTACGTACAAACCTTCTCTGGACTTCCACGAATAATTCAAGACCAAAATTAGCCAAATCGGTAAAGGCATTGTTGAGTTATAACATTACAACGAAAAGTGGCATTGATTTTTATATATATAGATTTGGTAAAATAAAACAATGTAAATTTATAATCTAAGATTTCATTATACTTTTAACTTTTTTTTTTACAGATTTAACGTCATGTAGCTCTCATTTAACTTCCTTATTTTATGCTTAGCACTATTTTATAAGATATGTAGATATCTTACTGTGTTTAAGCTATTCATTGAAATAAATAAATAAATAAATAAATAAGTGCTCAATTGTAAAAGAATCAATCAGTTGCAAATTTAAAGGAAAACATTTTGGAAGTATTGTGAGCATGACTGGAATTTGTCCAAAAAAGTGTAAGGAGTACTATTCAGATTTTAGCTAATGTGGTAATAGATGGAATTCCCATTAAAATTCTATTTCATGTTTTACCTGATAACTGTATGGGGCATGATGTTTTGATTAGCCGTGAAATTTTGAAACAGGGATAAGCTATACATATGACTGATGATATTTTGTAATTTAGCAAAATTATAGTTGTTCAAGAATATAATTCAGTAAATGAAACCATTGATTGTCAGAAAATTGATGCAGATATTCTGGCAGAATTCAAACAGAGGTTGCTTTCTGTTTTAAACGAATTTAAGAGTTTCTTTATTTACGGTACTCCTTGTATGCATATAAATCTTGAAGATCCAAATAAGACTGTGTATGGTCGTCCTTATAGACTAAATACAGATAAACGAAAAATTGTACGTGATAAGATAAAAGAACTTCTAGCAGCTAATGTTATTCGTTCAGGTTCATTCCCATTTTCTAGTGCATTTGCTGTGCTCGTGAAAAAGAAGGATGGGTCAAATCGCATGTGCGTTGATTTTCTTGAGTTAAACGACAACACCTTTCCTCAAAGATTTTTCTTGCCTTGATACAGGATCGAATTGACCGACTTCACGGATGTTTTTATTTTACAATTCTTGACATGGCCAGTGGTTACCAACAGGTGCCAATGCATCCAGATTCAATTGTTGTATTTTATTTTTTATTGTATTTTTTATTTTGTTGAATTAAAACCAGTTGCTAAGAACGTAAGAGTTTTGTTGTATGAATTTAATGGGCATACACCACTATATATCATATCCCACAATTAAGGAACGTGGACAACCCCTTAAGTGTGAGGTACACGACCGCCATTCCAGATTCAATTGAAAAGACAGCATTCGTAACTTTGGAGGGTTAATTTGAGTATCTTGTCATGCCTTTCGGGTTACGGAACGCACCTTCTATTTTTCAACGTGCCGTCATTAAGGCACCGGGGGAACTCGCTAATACATACATGGTGGTTTTTAAATGGATGACATTTTGATCTTAGGGGGTGAAGATTTAAATGAAGGTCTTGTTAGGCTTCGAACTGTGAGGTTTTAATAAATGCTGGGTTTTCTTTTAATATGAAGAAATATTCTTTCTTTAAACAGAGAGTAGAGTATCTTGGTTTTCAGTTGAGTCATGGAGAAGTGAAACCAAATTCCAAGAAGGTAGAATCGTTGGTTTCCCTTCCACCTCCTAGTACTGTTGCTTAACTACATCAGTTCTTAGGGCTCGCATCTTATTTTCGACAGTTTATTCCAGAATGTTCTCAAATGATGGCTCCTTTGTATGAATTAACGAGAATTGTTAAAGGCGATATTTCTTGGACACCCAAACAAGAGTCGGTTAGACAGAAAATTGTAACCATTCTTACCAATGAGCAATTGCTAAGAATATTTGATCCTATGTGTGAAACAGAAATTCACACTGATGCGAGTTCGATAGGTTACGGGGCAGTGCTTATGCAAAGTGAAAACAAACTTCGTCATGTAATAGCTTGCTTTAGTAAACGAACTACATTTTCAGAATCTAAATATCACTCTTATGAATAAGAGACCCTTGCAGTTGTCAATGATATCCAACATTTCCGGCACTATTTGCATGGACGCAAATTCAATGTCTTCACACATTGTAATTCTCTGCAGTCTTCAAAAAAGAAATTAGATCTTACTCCTAGGGTGCATAGATGGTGGGCATTTCTACAGGCCTCTCGTATCGTGGCAAGATTCTCTTTCGGACATCCAGTTAGCTTTAAATTGTTCAGTTAATCGTGTCACAAAATCAAGCCCGCTTGAGCTTGAGTTTTTAGAAATTGAAGATTCTGATATTGATTTAATTGAAATTCGAGCACAGTCTTTTGACAATATTAACAAAAATGCTGTATATGATAAGTCTAGATTGCACAAAACAAAAAATATAAAATTGCATATAAATTTCATTCACCAGACCCTCACAAACGGCATGACCTACCTCGAAAGACAGACTGACTAAGATTAATACAAATAGCAAGTCGCACATCTTATACTTAAAGCGACAAGACAAAAACTCACAAACTCACCACACCCAACCAAACCAGTATTACATACTAACGACAACCAGTATTACATTAATTAAAAAGTTAATTGAACCATCGTCGTGGAAGATAATAGAAATAGAAGATAAGAAAGATAACAAGCCGCTGCCGCTACCGATGGTAGCGGCACATTGACTACAACGCACCACACAACGACCCCCACGAGCCACCAAGCCTATATGGGCTACCATAGTGTCTGACTATAGCAACAATAAAAATATGCTCTTATTTTGATTTAAATTGATATGTTGACACTCTCTCTTTTCAACAACATGGCATAAAGAGGGCTATGTCAGATGGTCAAAAGATCGAAGTACACGGAGTCATCAGCTCAACATAGTCCGGCGGTCAAGGTTGCAGAAAAGGTGAAACACTAGGCTAAACCTACAATTTACCGGTTATAAACTGTGACATACCAGATCATTACATTACATTACATTACATTACATTACATTACATTACATTACATTACATTACATTACATTACATTACATTACATTACATTACATTACATTACATTACATTACATTACATTACATTACATTACATTACATTACATTACATTACATTACATTACATTACATTACATTACATTACATTACATTACATTACATTACATTACATTACATTACATTACATTACATTACATTACATTACATTACATTACATTACATTACATTACATTACATTACATTACATTACATTACATTACATTACATTACATTACATTACATTACATTACATTACATTACATTACATTACATTACATTACATTACATTACATTACATTACATTACATTACATTACATTACATTACATTACATTACATTACATTACATTACATTACATTACATTACATTACATTACATTACATTACATTACATTACATTACATTACATTACATTACATTACATTACATTACATTACATTGCATTACATTGCATTACATTACATTACATTACATTACATGACATTACATTACATTACATTACATTACATTACATTACATTACATTACATTACATTACATTACATTACATTACATTACATTACATTACATTGCATTACATTACATTACATTACATTACATTACATTACATTACATTACATTACATTACATTACATTACATTACATTACATTACATTACATTACATTACATTACATTACATTACATTACATTACATTACATTACATTACATTACATTACATTACATTACATTACATTACATTACATTACATTACATTACATTACATTACATTACATTACATTACATTACATTACATTACATTACATTACATTACATTCTACTCAGCACATAAATGTACAGAGTAGAGACACAGCACCTTGAGCGACTAAGACTATATAAGGTGATAACAACACAAGACATTAATACAAGACAGAAGGACAGGGGAGAAAGAACAACAGACAGAAAGAACACATGACAACAGCACGCGGTAGGTTTCGAGACGGTCCCCCATCTTTCTACTAACCACGCTCACTGATGCTTGATTTCGGTGATCGACCATCTGTGATGTACCAGGTTTGTTACAATCTGCGATTTTATCAGTTAAAATAATAAACTGAGATTAAACCAGGTTAAGCCTGTGATTGCCGGATAGTCGTGAAAAAATCCGCGATCTACCATTTAATGCGATCTACCGGGCATGAGCTCAAGATTTAAAACATTAAAAGGAAGCAAACCCATAGTACCGGCAAACGGAGATAACTGTACTACAGCATCAACCCAACACGCCTAGCTAGAAGACAACCCTCGATACAAAACAAATAACAAGGGAATCACTAAATTATACATTTATTTGAATTTAAATAATGAAATACAAGCTAAATTACTAAAACTAAAGTTTCTAGTACTTTCTTTAATTCTGAACCCTGGAAACACCGCTGAGTATTTACCCCAGCTGGAGGCTCAAATTACCATTACAATATGTTCTTAAGGCTCTTGATTCTAATCGCACTTATAAATATTCTCATGATCGCCTCAGAAAAATGCCTTCTTGTGAAAAACTAGAAAGTAATGGAAAATTAAGTAAACGAACCGCAAATAAAGAAAATATTAATGTTTTAAATGAGGAAGAAAATGTTTATGTTTTAAATGAAGAAAATCGTAATATTTCAAATGAAAAAGAAAATGTTAATATTTTAAGAGATGATGAAAATTTTAATTTGTTAAATGAAGAATGTTTAAATGAGGAATATTTGAATGAAGAATATTTAAATGATGAAAATTTTGATGAAGAACATTTAAATGAAGAATGATTAAATGAAGAATATGTAATTGAAGAATAATTGGAATAAAATACTTTTGATGATATTTTTCTTTTGTTTGTGGATACAATTTTTTTTGTAACGTTTTAATAAAGTTTTGATAAAGAAATTATTGAATTGTTACGTAACCGTAGCTCACTAAAAATCGGTATCTCTTAAATGTAGACCGTGAGTTCGTAGTGTGCGTCAGATTCAACAAGATGTGATATTGTGGGTTACTACCACTTTATTAGAAGTTGGTAATGAAAATGAAATATTTAAAAAAAAATATATAATAATAATGATTGTAACTTGATGCATAGCCGTAGCTTAATTGAAATCGGAATCTCTTAAATGTAGACGGTGAGTGAGTGGTATGCATCAGAGTTAGAGATGGAGATGAGAGAACTGGAAGGAAAATGGATAGACATGGTGTGTACATTTTTGTTGAAAGAATAAGAACACAATTCTAAACAATTTGTGTGGATTGTGAGCTAAAACGTGCATCTTTCTGTCCTCAATTGCTGCTGTACCATAATCGGCGACATCTGCTCCCATCTCAGCTGTCATAGCTGCCGCAGGCGTTGACGGTGGAGGTGCCACAAAAAAACAGGAGCAATAACACCACCAAGTAAATGGTGCAAGTAGAAGCTTCGACATTCAGTAGTCGACCGCTAACGCCCTTCTCCCAGCAGCTGAGTGTTGGTGCTGGAACGACTAAACAGCAGTAACAGCAACTGTAGATTATGCAAGCAATTCAGGTTTGTTAATTGATTAACTTACGAGTGATCCAAACCGGAATATTTTAAATGATATAATTCTTTAGGGTTTCTAACATCTTCGACCAATTCATCATCCACCAGGAAATATAATACAAGCCGCTCAAAAGAAACGACTCTTGCAGCAGCAACAAAAGCAACATCTTCTGATTCCACAGAGTGCAACAGCGCGCGGAGATTAGTTGTGAAAGTAAAAGAAAAGAATTGAAACATTTATATCGTAATCAACTCGATTAATCCTAATCTTCTTCTAGGTCTAAATCCAGGCTTGTAGCGCCAAATATCACGCTGCCACTAAAGGACTACAACATACACACTTAGTTGGTTGAGGCAGCGCCTACTCCTGCCTCTGAGGCTTACACAGACAATGCATGCAGATGAGGTTACTAGACCGAATGTAGATCTCGAAGCAATCTGCACATAAATGAAGGGAGTCGGAAATCATTGGCAATTCTTCTTCAAAAATAAACTAAAAATAAATTAAATACAAAATAGTCTCATCCTTTTTGGTTGACCTACTATTCAGTTCCAGGTAATTTTGGTAAACTTAAAGACTGGCAAAATAGAAGCTGAATGGGTTGGGTTCGAAATACTGTATTTAAGATACTGAATCTCAAAATACTGTATTTCAAAATACTGTATGTACAAAATATTGCATGATCAAAATGCTGTATCTCAAAATTCTGTATTTCAAAATTCTGTATATCAAAATTCTGTATTTCATAATGCTGTAAATAAGGCTAAAAAATAAAAATCGTTTAGACAATGTAAAAAAGTACGCACTTTTTTACATTATCAATGCCATTATTGAAAGATTATAGACGTTAAAATGTATCTTAGTTATTGAGTAATTAGAAAAAATAAAGATAAATGTAGTTTTTTCCCAAAAAAACACTTCTTTTTGGTTTTCCCAAATTTGATTTGCCCTGGTCAATTATGAAATTATGATTATATAGCCTTTTAATTGAATTTAAGCACATAATAAAAGAAAAAAGAAACCGAAATTAAGTAGATTGTTTTTTTGCCTTTATTGAAGCATATGTTCAATTCAACAAAATTTAAAACTAAAATATTTTTTTGTTGGATGGTTTTTTTTTTCATTACGTTCGTATGTAGGTATTGCTTCGCGATTTCATGTGGCCAACAGCACCAGAGAGAAAAAAACTAATCGAGAGAATCAACTTCGACGGTTGCTCTCTTTTTGTCAACAAGCTGTGATTTGCACACCAACTTGCATATGGATTAACTCCATATAAAAAAAATGTGGGGACAAACACTCATGCAAGAAGATGTGCATACTCACCACCTTTGAAAAATGGCGGATGTAATCAGCTGTTCAGAGGTGTTCAAAGAAAATAGATTGTGGATGATCAATTTTTGTGGTACTCTCATTGTGTTCGTTTGGGAGTAATATCATTCGAATATGAAGTGAAATTAATTACTCTTGTTAGGTGCGAGAACAATGAAGATTTAGAAACAATTCTAAATTACGCATTTCGAGAAATATTAGCTAGTTTTTTGAAGTCAGTTTTAATCATTAAGTTAGTAAAATAAATTAGGTGGCGCAACAGTCCAATTAGAACTAGGTCCTAGAAACATACATACAACTCTGAAAGCACTTTTCATGACTACTATTTTAATTATTAGCTGCGTTTAATTTTCGCTCAGACCGTTTAAAAATGCAACAAAACTGCTATGATTTGTTTCAATTTTTTTTTCAGCGTTTATCGACTTAATTTTGCCGATGCAGGAGAGTTACAAAATCTAAACACAGATCATGAAAATAAAACAACAGAGGAACATTGAAAACATTTGTATATACCCATCTCTTTTTCCATTCCTGTTTTATTTGTGTGTACTCGTAGTCTTTTTTCTTTACATTACTCACCACATTTCCAAAATGCTGAAACTAAGTGATTTAAGTAGAGACTAAATAAATAGACCGTCAACTTGCTACTTCTGTTGCCAATTCTCATTGCTAGTGTGTTGCTTTTAAAGGCTTAACTACATAGGCCAAAAAATACTTTGGTACAAAAGTAAAAATATTTGTATTCTCGCTAGCTCAGTGGCTTTGTGAAAAAGAATATACAAATGTTTTCTTAAACCAAAATTTAAGCTTAATGCATCATTTTCATAAGTTTTCTAGTCAGAAACACTGTTCTAACTATATCTTGTCTTATAGCAAAAAGGAAAAGTCTGTCAGGGAAAATTTTAACTACAATTTTTCTGAAAATGCATTAGGGCTTATTCATAGATGTTTACTAAACTCTTTAGGCTATTCACAAATAAATTCAAAACTAAATTTAGAGCTAAGCCTGAAGTTATTAGCCAAATTTCATATTTGATTTTTTTTGGTTAAATAAAAAGCTGAAAATTTAATTCATAACAAATAAAAGTTAAGTTAACATTATCGTCCAGGAAATGTCAATTGATACCGCAATTGAAAAAGATATGGATATTTTATATAAATATTCGCGGTAAATTGTAGAACTTTATTAATTAGGCTTTTTATAGTTACACAAATAAATAATTTGATGCAGATAATACATTAGTTAAGTTATAGGTTAAGATATTACTGAAATAAATATAACATAAATATATGAAACCTTGTTACACTCTTTCTGCACACATCCTTTCTTGTTTTTGTTTTTAATGCCATCTATCAGTAACCTAGAGAAAAAGAAGAGAAAAACAAATTCACCCCGATCTACCGTTATAACTTCTCCAGTTATTTTATTGACAAACAAAAATTTGTTTGCTAGGTATAAAGAAGTGGCAACAAAATTGCGAACGGTCGTGTATTTTTTGTACGCTTGAAATTAAATTGATAGCAAGAAAAGTACAGTGAAATAATACATTGGGCTCAGTCTGTAGAGTTTTTGATTCTGCATAAGATAAACCCATTGTCATTGTGTAATTAAAGTTATTTGTGAAAATATAAATAAAATTAATTTCATAAAATTTCAATATAATCGAACATTGCAACAAGTTTGAGTGAAAAGTGAACAAAGAAATATGCATAAATATGAATTCAAGCGGTGTTTGTGCGGAGTGTAAAAAAACTAACAGGGGCAAAAATGACTCAGTGTTGGTCTCATGCAGAGGGGGGTGCGGATCTTTGTACCATCCTAAATGCATAAACTTAGCTGAGTTTGACATTGCAAAAACAGTGGAAAATAAACCATTTTTGGTAATATTGTGTGAATTGTGCCGCGAAAAGCTCGTCTCTATTAGACACATTGAAGAGAACATTAGACAAATAAAAGAAAAGTTTGATCAACTCGGTGTTAAGTTCGAACAAGTATTAAACAGTGACTCAAAAGAAAATAATAATAAGAAAATTATTTCAACAATTAAAAAGACGATCGATGAGAGTTTGAACAGTGACAAAAAATCGTGTGATAATAATGTTAAGAAGAGTGCTTTAATAATTAAACCAAAGGAACACCAGGATGCAGAGAAAACCAAATCGGAAGTGAAATTGAGCGTTAATCCTGGGACATCTTCTATACAAGTATCGGGAATTAAGAAAGTGGATAAGGGTGCAATTGTTGTATCATGCGAGAATGTTGAATCCATGAATAGAGTGAAAGATAAGGTTAAAGAGAACTTAGGTCAGAATTATGATGTGAAATTTTTGAAAAGAAAAAATCCAAGAGTGCAAATCTGTAATATATCGGAAAAATTGAATGAAAGTGAGTTGATTAGTTGTTTAAAAAATCAGAACGAAATTTTGAAAGAAGTTAACTTGGTGTGCAAAGCAATATGGAAAAATAAATATTCTTATACTGCGGTGATTGAGTTGGACAACAAAAGTTTTAATGAAGTGATGAAAGCTGGAAAATTGAGTGTTGGATGGGACAAATGTTTGGTTAAAGAGTCATTTTACGTGAAGAGATGTTTTAAATGTTTGGGATTTAACCACAACAGTAAGGACTGTAAGGCTGAGAGTAAGTTATGTGCTAAGTGTGGTGGATGTCATATCTTTTCTGAATGCACTGCTGAATGTTTGAAATGTGTGAACTGCGTACGAATGAATGATGAACTTAAATTAAATTTGAAAACAAATCACAGTGCGTTTGATAATGAGTGTGAAGTCTATAAGCGTAAGCTTAAAGTTGTGCAGAATAAATTTTTGTAGCAAACAAGAATTAATTCAAGAAAGAATTTGGTATTTTATTATTTGAATATTCAAAGCTTACTGGCGAATAAGTGTGAATTGGAACTTTTAGTAAATGATTATCATCCTGATTTTATTATACTATCAGAAACCTGCGTAACTAGTGAAATTGATGACTCAGAAATAAGTATTGACGGCTACAAGAAAGTGATTTGTAATTCACACTCACGATTCACAGGTGGTGTGCTTATTTATATTAAAAAAGGAATTCGTTCACAAGTTGTCGAGATTTTGAACTTATCAAATGTGTGGTGTATAAAGATGTGTATATGGATGAATGATGAAAAATGGACAGTAGCAGTGTTTTATAGATCCCGAAGTTCTTCAACAACAGACTTTGTTATATTTTTTTCGGATTGGTGCTTGTGTTCCATTAAGGATGAAGATAACATTTTAGTGATGGGTGATTTTAATATCGATCTACTCACAAAAAATCGGTACGCAGAAAAAATGTTAGAAAGTTTAACCGATCAAGGTCTGTGCCAAATAGTGAATCAACCAACCAGAATAACTGAACATTCGGCTACCTTAATAGACTACGTTATTACAAATAAAGACCTCAAATCTCGAGTTAAATACGTGATAGATGCACGCGACAAAATTACTGATCATGAAACTATAAGTATTGATGTGCAAATTAAAAAGAAACCAGAAATTAAAAGAAAAGAGTATAGTGTTTTACGCTATACAAAAGAACATTTTGATTCCTGTCTTATCACAGAAGGTTTTCATAATATTTTTTCGAAAGATGATTTGAATGATTTGTCAAATTCTTTTAGTGAAAAACTTAATAAGTGTTGCGAAAAGTTAACGGTAAAAAAACTTACTCCTCAATTTGAAGACAAAAAATGGTTTAATTTCGACCTACTAAGATTAAAGAATGAAAAAATAAGGGCATATAATATAGCAAGTTTAAACAAAACAAGTGATAATTGGCTGAGGTACAAGAATATTCGGAATAAATATAAAAAAGAAATTCGAATGGCTAAGAGTGACTACATTATTTCTAAAATATCTGCTACGGAGGGTAATCAAATCGAAATGTGGAAAACTTTGAAAAATATGGTGTTAAAGAATACTAAACAAAACAACATTGAGTCTATTCATTTTGGTGATGTTATCTCGAATCAATCTGGTGAAATAGCGAATAAATTTAATAACTACTTTATTGATAGCATTTGTGAAATAAATGCCTCCATACCATATATTCCCTTTGTGTCACCTGATATTAGTGTAAATTCTGTTTTTGCTTTCAGTTTTTGCAGCGAAAGATCTCTCTACACTTTAATAAGTAAATTAAATAATAAAAAAGATATGTTTAGATTAAACAAAGAAATGATTCTGCAATCAATTGAGATAATCGGTCCGGTGCTTATGAAAATAATAAATACGTCATTATCAACGGGTAAATTTCCTGAAAGTTGGAAGGAATCATTAATTGTCCCTGTCGAAAAAGTGAGCAATTCGAATAAGTGTGAAGATTTCAGACCTGTAAATATGTTACCGTTGTGTGAAAAGATTTTGGAAAAATTTGTTGCAGAACAATTTCTTAATTATTTGGAATGTAATAGTCTGTTAATTGAAGAGCAATCTGGATTCAGGAATGGACATTCATGTGAAACGGCGATTAATTGTGTTGTGTGGAATTGGGAAATTGTCGCAAATTGAATCCAATAATATTTGATTATATGATTGATGGGATTAAGTTACGTAGGGTTAGTGAATCAAAAGATCTAGGTGTAATATTTGATGAAAAACTATCTTTTGAATCCCATGTCAACTATATTGCTTCTAAATCAAACTCTATGCTTGGTTTTCTTAAACGAAATTCTTCCGAATTTAGGGATCCGTATACATTGAAAACGTTATACTGCTCAATTGTTCGTCCATTGCTAGAATATAATTGCATTATTTGGAATCCAGACTCAACAAAATTGATAGATAGGATTGAGAAAATTCAGAAAAACTTTTTAAGGTACGCATTGAAGGCATTTCCAATGATCGGTAATAGTAACATGAATTATAGGAGTAGATGTTTAATGCTTGGAATGCAAACTCTTGAGTCGAGGCGTAGAATGTTTAGTGTTTTATTTGTTCGTGACATTCTCTGCAGGGGCGAACGCAGGTAGGGGTTTTAGGGGTTGAAACCCCCCCCCCCCCCCGAAATATCAGAATATGTGCAGTAATCAAGTATCCATTATTGTTCAAAAGAAAAAAAAAACAGAAATGGTACAAAATTAATTTCCAACTCAAATTCTCAAACTAAGTTAAACGAAAAATTTTAATAAATTTGCTACGGTGGTGATAGAAATTGTGCACAAAACACAAACACGCTGAATCAGAACAATAAATTTTTGTATTTTTTGGTAAAGAAAGAAAAATATTTTTCTTGTTTTCATTCATACTAACAATTAAAATGTTTTGTTTAGTATTATCATTTTCCAACACTGAGGTAGAAGATGAAGGGTTTTTAACATTTTGTATGCAGCCAAGTATTATTATTAACACAGAGATGCTTTCTTTCGCCATGTTTCTTTGTTTCTTATGGCTAAAAATGAAAAATTGAAAACAGAAAATGACCTTGTTGTATACTCGTTTTTGAAACGATCTCACGGCCACTTATGACACATTTAAAAAAAATTTAATATCAAAACACCGAACAATTTTTCGGTTCATTTATGTTAGTTTTAACTGTAAGTTAAAAAAAAAATCTTTTGACTTAACTTTTTGCACTTCTTGAATTGTGACACAAGGATATTTTAAAACAAAAACAGCAACCCTGTTTGCCTTTGTCACGTTTTTTCCCTATTTTTCAAGAACAAGAATCAAATTAATAATTAAAGTTACGTGATGTCTCCTAAATTCAATATTTTTAAACATTTGAATGCGTTTCTGCATTTAAACATACCTTAATGTAAGACACAAAACAATATGGGGCATATTTATAGTCATATTTTAAACCCGAGTCTATTTGAACTGGGAAGTACCCGTTTCATAATGGTTAGTGCGTTGGACTGTCATGCCAGAGTTCTTGGGTTCGATCCCCGCCTATGCCATCTAAAGTTTTTTCACGGGTACTTACTCTTGCGAGGAATTGACAAATTCTCCAAGAGTAATTCTTGTAATGAAAAGTGCTTTCTCAAATTAGCCGTTCGGATTCGGCTTAAAACTGTAAGTCCCCTCCATACCTGACAACATTACTCGCACACAGGAATGGTTGAGAGTTGTAAGTCACTAGGCCCTAGTTCTCAACGGACTGTTGCACAACCCAATTTATTTATTATTATTTGAACTGGAGTCTAAATTTAACATATACATACATATGTAGGTTAGACACAGCTGCTTTTCATAAAGAATTTGCCAGCTCTGTTTAGTTTGAAACAGGTTTAAGGCATATTCTACTACAATTCTGAAAATTTTCACTTAAACCTATACAAAATGGCTTGTAGAGGGGAACAAAATAAATTACGCTAGCTGGAGAGCCAAAATCTTTGAAACCCTTTAAAATCTGTATTTTGTTTGCTGTTATTTGAGAAATTTTATGAAGTCGGGCTGATGGTTGTAAGACTTGGAAGCACGCAGATATTAGCAAACATTTCATTGAATTTCAATCTATGTACCTATAATATTTAGAAGGTCAATCATAAACTTGACAGTTTTTTTCTCGAATCGATACCTTTCATACCAATCGTCTTGATCTATTTAAAAGGGGTCCAATCAGGTTAAGCAGAGCTTTCGTTTTCTGTTAGTTGGTAGCATTACAACACCAGCAAAATATCAAAATATTGATAAATATGCTAAAGTCTTTTGACATTTTAATTTCTGTTTTTAAATTTTCAAATAAAATGTCTCGCAACTTAATTTTCTCTATCAGTTTGTTTATTTTTGACGTTTAATAGATTTAGAAACAGCTTAAACATCGTGTTTATTTTTAGACTCCAGATTATCGTTTTAAAATGGGTTTAAATTGTCTATGAATAACATAAACTGAACTAAGAATAATGGGATCGACAACGGCAACTAGAAAATAAGGCGTACAAACTAATACATGCATAATGCATATAAAAATTAAGTTTTAGCTTCCCCTATTACACGTTGACTCACGACTCACTTTTGTCTTTCCTTATAAATTTGTATTCGGTGAGGCAAGCGCTATTACACGTTGACTCGTGCCCCATGCCTCAAATATTTGACAATTATTGTTTGTTTTGTTTTGAATGCTCCTTCTCGTTGGCTTTCATTTTTCGATAGTTTTTGAAGTTGAGTTAAATTTATAAAACTAAATAAATAGGATTTTGGAAATGGATCCCGAAAATTTATTTAAGCTGTTGAGTTACACACTTTTCTGGTTTTCAAACAAATTCGATGTTGTTTATCCCAGCAACAAGAA